>OW119934.1:8272625-8573894 GCA_933210815.1 Meta bourneti | reverse complement strand
AATTTGGGACACCCATATTGTTCCAAGTTGATATTCGGAATATTCAATGCATCTAGGCGTTTCTTTTCCACACAACCACCTTTGTAAGCAACTAGGTACTGAGTGGCACTCTTGGTCTGTTCGTACAATTCTAAAAGCTTAGAGTCTAAACTTTCTAAAGGAGACACACTTTCCCATGCCACGGGACAGAAAGGGAGACCACATATGTAATTTTCAACATATCGAACAGTTTTTTTTTTTATCTTTTGCACTCAGTTTATGCTTATAAGGCGATAAGTTAAAACGAATACTTGAAGCTACTTGCGATTTTATGGCGATGTATCTGTATTCACGTACTAAGAAACCCTCTTGAGTCTGAAATCCGTCAAAATCCACAATTGCACAAATATTAAACATTGCTATTGAAATGTGCTAGCTGTTCTTGGAAAAAGAATTGTAAACTAGAGGCACGAAGAACTGGACTATATACACTTACTAATCAGTGAATAACACCATACACTTACTAATCAGTGAATAACACCATACACTTACTAATCAGTAAAGTTAAAATTTATCTTAGTCTTATCTTTTGTGAGTAACTATGAGCGCATAAGTGAAGAATGTACTCAGAAAACATGTGCTTGTGATAATGCGCCAAGTAAAATTGTGTGTTGTAATGCAAGAAGATTTTAACGAAAGGATATACTTAAATGTGCATGTGATTTTTCTTTTTACTCTACCACTAGTATCTTAGACAAGTATCAGATTTAAAAAAAAATGACGAAGAGAAACTTTTCAACACAATCTGTACTATAATTTTACACTTAAGAGTAACAGAGCATAATATAATTTTAAGGAAAATGAGTAATCAGTATGCAAATTTGAAGCCTAAAGTTCCAAGCATGTCTATGCTCAATAAACGCCTATCTACGTTTAGAGATTGGCCACGCACAGATGTTGACATTAGGGACTTGGCCGAAAATGGATTGTATTATACGGGTGTCTCGGACGGGGTTAGGTGTTATTGGTGTGGAGGAGGGCTTGAAAATTGGCAAAAGGAGGATATAGTCAGACACGAACACATAAAGTTTTATCCAAAATGTTTGGTAGCCCAACAAGGACCGATTGTTGACCCTAGATTAAAAGGAACACCCATAGATGAAATTGTACAGGTGTTGGATGAAACAAACAATAATGCCAATGTTTTTATAAAACCTGATGTAAAACTTTACTGCTCATACAATGACAAGGACGAACGACTTTGTAAAATTTGCATGGAATCGGAAATGGATGCTACTTTACAGCCTTGCGGTCATTTGGTTACATGCATGAGATGTACGAAGAGTCTCTCAACGTGTCCTATGTGCCGAACCAATATTTTACGTAAAATTAAAACGTACATTTGTTACTAAACAGTCTATTTATTAGTACATGTAGTAGATGCAATTTCAAGTGATTTATTGAACACAGTGTGGAAGAATTGTAAAAGGGTGGTTTTGAGTTGAATGTCATGAAATTAACACTCGTACTACAGCAAAAAAGACTAATAAGGAAGTTTAAGACTTTTCTAAAAAGCATAAGACTTTTATCAAGGACTTGTGGAAAAAATCTTGTAGGAAAGACCTTTTTACCCCTTATAAATATATTGACTATTTTTATTATTATTTGTTTGTTCATTACATGTTAAACCTATTTACTAAAGAGGAATTTTAAAATGCCTTAAAAAAAGGAGTTACTAAATGCTTTAGGAAAAATGTGTAAATGTACTTTAATGCAAGAAAAAGAACGCTTGAAATAAATATTCATCTAGCTATTATTTTTAGTACTTATCAATCATCTTGGTGTATTGTTTATTTTCTAAATTAAACCTTTCGTACTTTTAAATCTTAAAACAAAAAGAAAGGAAAAGTAACCATCTAGAATAGTAAACACCAAATTAAAAAAAAAAACATTTTTAAAAATATTTTCTTATAATTTTTTACCTTTGCCTTTTTTTGTTGTTGAATAAACATTGTCATACAAAATTAGTATATTTGTTGTGTAGAATATTTTTTGAAAACACTGAATTGAAGAAAAAAAATCATTTATTGAAAAAAGAATCAACAGTTTATATATATTTGTAACAACATATCTTACAGGTCTTTTACATACATCTCTCTAACAGTATTGAAAATATCTGTGGTATTCAAATTCTCAAAAACATTTTCCTCCATTATTATGTAATAAAAGTTTAACAGTTTATTGCTCTGTCTTACAAAATTAATAGCAAACTCTTTCCAGTTAACAACACATAAAGCAAGGGCGAAAAATTCGCAAAAGCGTTCGTCAACGCTCATCGTCATACATTTATGTACAGATTGATTGACAATTTCATTCTTACAACCTAAACAGTCAAAAAGAATATTTATATTTTTTGACACAATATCCTTTAGGCACTTGCAGAGAGAAGCTATGACTTCTCTCCAACAATCAGATTTAATGGTATCACTGCAGTAAGGTTTGTAACTTTCACCAGGAAAACATTTTTTGATTTCCAGTTTCACATAATATGGCAACAAATACGTCAAAAGCGATATCTTCAATACATCTAACACATTGCCGTAGATTTCACACAGTTTAAAATACTGATCAGAATTCATAAACACACAGTTGGGCGAGAACTGAAAAGTATAATTTCTTTTCTGAAATACACGTTGTAAAACTAAGTGCATTTCCCCCACATCAAACACTTTAGAAAGGCAGACTTCTTTTTCTATAACTTTAACGTTGGAGGCAGTTGCAAAAGCGAAAAATGTGCTCAACTTTTGCATTAGAATGTACCATGTTTTTGGATGCAGGGAAACACAGTCCTTCGTTGGTTTCAAGACATTGTTTTCATGCAAAGCAAATTTACGTATGTGGACACGTGTGGAACCGTTGAAGTTATTGATTAGCACGAATAAATAGTCACCAAGGTGAAACACATTGTCAGGAAGTGATTGTAGCGTCAAATTTAAGCTTTCCCTTGGAAACACCTGATCGTTGAAATACATTCTTTCACACACTTTGGGTCGATTTGTAAAACGCATCATTTTCAGAACTTTGAGGTACACGTTTTCAATAAAGCTTCAACTTAACCAAGAGATAAAGGCGAGTTCATTAACGTTGCTTGAAATTTCAGTTTATCGGTTTTTATTGTTATCAACTCTAGAATCATATGACGTAGAACGACTTTATCTCTGCAAAAAAACTGAATCAAGTGGTGAGTTGCATTAACTTTGCTTGAAATTTCGGTTTATCGGCTTTTATTATTATTATCAAATCTAGAATCATATAATCTCTTGGTAGATTCTAGATTTGATAATAATAAAAGCCGATAAACCGAAATTTCAAGCAAAGTTAATGCAACTCACCACTTGATTCAGTTTTTTTGCAGAGATAAAGTCGTTCTACGTCATATGATTCTAGAGTTGATAACAATAAAAACCGATAAACTGAAATTTCAAGCAACGTTAATGAACTCGCCTTTATCTCTTGGTTAAGTTGAAGCTTTATTGAAAACGTGTACCTCAAAGTTCTGAAAATGATGCGTTTTACAAATCGACCCAAAGTGTGTGAAAGAATGTATTTCAACGATCAGGTGTTTCCAAGGGAAAGCTTAAGTTTGACGCTACAATCACTTCCTGACAATGTGTTTCACCTTGGTGACTATTTATTCGTGCTAATCAATAACTTCAACGGTTCCACACGTGTCCACATACGTAAATTTGCTTTGCATGAAAACAATGTCTTGAAACCAACGAAGGACTGTGTTTCCCTGCATCCAAAAACATGGTACATTCTAATGCAAAAGTTGAGCACATTTTTCGCTTTTGCAACTGCCTCCAACGTTAAAGTTATAGAAAAAGAAGTCTGCCTTTCTAAAGTGTTTGATGTGGGGGAAATGCACTTAGTTTTACAACGTGTATTTCAGAAAAGAAATTATACTTTTCAGTTCTCGCCCAACTGTGTGTTTATGAATTCTGATCAGTATTTTAAACTGTGTGAAATCTACGGCAATGTGTTAGATGTATTGAAGATATCGCTTTTGACGTATTTGTTGCCATATTATGTGAAACTGGAAATCAAAAAATGTTTTCCTGGTGAAAGTTACAAACCTTACTGCAGTGATACCATTAAATCTGATTGTTGGAGAGAAGTCATAGCTTCTCTCTGCAAGTGCCTAAAGGATATTGTGTCAAAAAATATAAATATTCTTTTTGACTGTTTAGGTTGTAAGAATGAAATTGTCAATCAATCTGTACATAAATGTATGACGATGAGCGTTGACGAACGCTTTTGCGAATTTTTCGCCCTTGCTTTATGTGTTGTTAACTGGAAAGAGTTTGCTATTAATTTTGTAAGACAGAGCAATAAACTGTTAAACTTTTATTACATAATAATGGAGGAAAATGTTTTTGAGAATTTGAATACCACAGATATTTTCAATACTGTTAGAGAGATGTATGTAAAAGACCTGTAAGATATGTTGTTACAAATATATATAAACTGTTGATTCTTTTTTCAATAAATGATTTTTTTTCTTCAATTCAGTGTTTTCAAAAAATATTCTACACAACAAATATACTAATTTTGTATGACAATGTTTATTCAACAACAAAAAAAGGCAAAGGTAAAAAATTATAAGAAAATATTTTTAAAAATGTTTTTTTTTTAATTTGGTGTTTACTATTCTAGATGGTTACTTTTCCTTTCTTTTTGTTTTAAGATTTAAAAGTACGAAAGGTTTAATTTAGAAAATAAACAATACACCAAGATGATTGATAAGTACTAAAAATAATAGCTAGATGAATATTTATTTCAAGCGTTCTTTTTCTTGCATTAAAGTACATTTACACATTTTTCCTAAAGCATTTAGTAACTCCTTTTTTTAAGGCATTTTAAAATTCCTCTTTAGTAAATAGGTTTAACATGTAATGAACAAACAAATAATAATAAAAATAGTCAATATATTTATAAGGGGTAAAAAGGTCTTTCCTACAAGATTTTTTCCACAAGTCCTTGATAAAAGTCTTATGCTTTTTAGAAAAGTCTTAAACTTCCTTATTAGTCTTTTTTGCTGTAGTACGAGTGTTAATTTCATGACATTCAACTCAAAACCACCCTTTTACAATTCTTCCACACTGTGTTCAATAAATCACTTGAAATTGCATCTACTACATGTACTAATAAATAGACTGTTTAGTAACAAATGTACGTTTTAATTTTACGTAAAATATTGGTTCGGCACATAGGACACGTTGAGAGACTCTTCGTACATCTCATGCATGTAACCAAATGACCGCAAGGCTGTAAAGTAGCATCCATTTCCGATTCCATGCAAATTTTACAAAGTCGTTCGTCCTTGTCATTGTATGAGCAGTAAAGTTTTACATCAGGTTTTATAAAAACATTGGCATTATTGTTTGTTTCATCCAACACCTGTACAATTTCATCTATGGGTGTTCCTTTTAATCTAGGGTCAACAATCGGTCCTTGTTGGGCTACCAAACATTTTGGATAAAACTTTATGTGTTCGTGTCTGACTATATCCTCCTTTTGCCAATTTTCAAGCCCTCCTCCACACCAATAACACCTAACCCCGTCCGAGACACCCGTATAATACAATCCATTTTCGGCCAAGTCCCTAATGTCAACATCTGTGCGTGGCCAATCTCTAAACGTAGATAGGCGTTTATTGAGCATAGACATGCTTGGAACTTTAGGCTTCAAATTTGCATACTGATTACTCATTTTCCTTAAAATTATATTATGCTCTGTTACTCTTAAGTGTAAAATTATAGTACAGATTGTGTTGAAAAGTTTCTCTTCGTCATTTTTTTTTAAATCTGATACTTGTCTAAGATACTAGTGGTAGAGTAAAAAGAAAAATCACATGCACATTTAAGTATATCCTTTCGTTAAAATCTTCTTGCATTACAACACACAATTTTACTTGGCGCATTATCACAAGCACATGTTTTCTGAGTACATTCTTCACTTATGCGCTCATAGTTACTCACAAAAGATAAGACTAAGATAAATTTTAACTTTACTGATTAGTAAGTGTATGGTGTTATTCACTGATTAGTAAGTGTATGGTGTTATTCACTGATTAGTAAGTGTATATAGTCCAGTTCTTCGTGCCTCTAGTTTACAATTCTTTTTCCAAGAACAGCTAGCACATTTCAATAGCAATGTTTAATATTTGTGCAATTGTGGATTTTGACGGATTTCAGACTCAAGAGGGTTTCTTAGTACGTGAATACAGATACATCGCCATAAAATCGCAAGTAGCTTCAAGTATTCGTTTTAACTTATCGCCTTATAAGCATAAACTGAGTGCAAAAGATAAAAAAAAAAACTGTTCGATATGTTGAAAATTACATATGTGGTCTCCCTTTCTGTCCCGTGGCATGGGAAAGTGTGTCTCCTTTAGAAAGTTTAGACTCTAAGCTTTTAGAATTGTACGAACAGACCAAGAGTGCCACTCAGTACCTAGTTGCTTACAAAGGTGGTTGTGTGGAAAAGAAACGCCTAGATGCATTGAATATTCCGAATATCAACTTGGAACAATATGGGTGTCCCAAATTCGATGCACTATGTGCTCTAAGTAGCAACAAAAAGATCCAAAAACTATCATGTGGTCATCACAAAAATAATTTGCATTGCCCCAAAGCTGAGGTGATGGCATTTAATAATTGGCTCGTCGTAAACATGTGTCTCTTAAAAAAATGCAAGTATGTAAAAATAAGTTCTTTTTTACTACAATGTATTAGTTTTGTAAAATATATGAATCAATGTTTTTTTCTATTAAAAAGTGTTCTAATTTACTTTGTTTCCATGTGATTGCCTTCAATCTGTTTAAGAAGTGTCTCTGTTTTTTCTTGCATTGTTGTTTTGAGAATACATAGAATTCATATTTAATTCAATATTTGTTCATTTTAAAATTCACACTAATATTTAAAATTTCAGTTATTATTTAATTTTACTCATGTGTAAAACTATCAGCGGTGTGCGTAAATATTTAGATTATGCATTAAATATCAAGAAAAGGCAAAAGTTAATTTGCTTAGCAGTACAGATGTGCACACATTATTTTTAAAAACAGAAAACTCACATGCTATCCACTTTAACGTAGTAATGAATTAGATGTAAATTAAGAGAACAATATGAAGTATCTTGTAAAATACTTTATAGCTTCGTACAGTATTGGAATTTTGCTCTGCAATTTAAACTGCACAATATGCATAAGGTTTTCAAATAAAAGGAAGTTCATATTTAGTAAAATGTGTGGTTTGCAAAAGCATAAAAGAAAAAGGACATTTAATTTAGAACTTCAAGGACAAATGGTTTTAATAAACTATTTTTCACGACTTCAAATGTGCAAGGAAACATGGTATGGGTCTTGCAAAGTTTCAAATTAATGTATAAAATATTTTTACTCTTACATGTTTTTTAGTATTGTTTTTTTTTACTATGCATAAAACACACTTTAAGAATCAAACTTTTAAAAAATGTCTTAATTGTAAAATTAAAAATAAAAAGCAAATTGCATTTAAATGTTTGTAATAATATTTAAAGTATATATATTTTTTCAATTGTTAAACGTTTTTTAAAAATCTTCAATGTAATAATAATATGTGTAATAGTATCTAATATATAATTAAGAGTAAAAGCATCTAATTTTTAAAAATATAAATCCTTATATTTCATCCAAAAACAGTTTGTAAATCTGTATAATAAAAATTAAATCACTAAAATTTAGGAAGATTTATTTAAAAAATATGCAAGGAAAGATTAATTAAAAAATAACAGTTGGTTTAGATTTTATAGCATAAATGATTTCAATACAATTACAACTTATTCAAAATGTGTACGTTCATGGTACGGGTCTTGTAAAGTTTTCAAAAGTTTACTCTTACTTAAGTGTGTACAATACTTAAAACAAAATTTCTGCATTTAAAATATGTGCTATAACATTTAATGTATAATTAATTTTTGAGTAAAAACATCTAACTTAAAAACATAAATCTTTATAGCAAAGAAAAATTTCATTTCAGATCTTGCATTTTAAAAACAATTTATAAAATTATGTAATAAAAAAGTCCTAAGTACAGTATATGTGGTAAGACACGCTAAAAAAATTTATTTAAAACCAACAAGATATAAGCATTTATAAAAATACTATTCAGAAAGACAAAGATAAATTGCAACGTTGTCCAAATATCGTCTAGTGTACGAGACACTGAGTTCTAGTTCGGGGGCACATAAGTGGTTTATCGCTGCTTTATACAAGAATTTTACGAAACGTTAAGTTTATTCTAGGCCATAATGCATCCCCACGGGGCAAGCTGTGAAACCAAAATTGGTTTGTTGGATACTTCATCACAAGCAAGCTTCCATTTTCCAGAACAATTTTTAGAGAATTGTAGTTCTTTCTAGAAAACACAAATTACCTTTTCTGTCCAAATGAAACAGACGCTATGGGTGCATTAAGATCCAAGTCCTTCTCATTGTCTTTATGGGCACCTATACAGTCCTTACCATCTTTATAACGGTTCACCAACACAAAATTAAATCTTGTGCCAATTATTCGTTCCACTTCTGCCTTTATTTCCAATAGTAAAGGAGACCAAGGCTTGGCTGCAATACAAGATCCGCTAAAGGCATAGCTTATTCCTACGTCTCCATATGCTACAAGTTGCCGAGGCACAGTACATTTTTTACCATAAATTTCAATAGTAGTTTCCTCTTTCTTTAAGTACGTTAATTCGTTTTCCAATCGACAAAAATATGCCCAGCCTTCACAATCTGTAAACAGTTTACCATACTCATAACATAAAGAATCTTTACAATATTTCTGCAAACACAGTTCTTTGTCTGCACGCATTTTCTTTGCAAGTCTAATGTCCTTAGAATCCATGATTTATTTAAAAACAGTAAAAAAGGGCAGAAAAACCCCAAAACAAGATGCAAAGTAATTCAAAGACCCAAGATGCTCCAACTATACTTTAAAAAGCCTCTTATTATCAAATAGTTTCTATCGTTATCTGTGACTCGGTGTTTAACTCCGTTCCTTCTGTTATCTTAATTAACTTACACGTGCAAAAACAATCCTTAGTCATATTCTCACAAGTTCCAGAGGCTTCTAATAATATCAATCTTATACGGTTCCTTGCCATCGCTTATAATATGTATACTATAAATCTTTGGTTAGTTACTTCTTATTTACCTAAAAATGTAATGTTTCATACACCGTTATGCCTGTGTGTCCTATTCATATCTCAAAGTCCTCCCCTCAAATTGTAATAATAATAATAATTTTCCCTACAAAACATTCACCCTTAAACATTCACATTTTCTTCAAGCTCATGTTGTATATAAATTCATTAAAATATAAAAAAGGTTTCCGTATTATAAATTCTATCTTACATGTAGTGTTCATACGCTTAAAATCTTCGCATATATTGGTTGGCCTCAATTACTTATGTTCCGAGTTCCAACGTTAGAGTATTAAGATAATCCCTTCGTCACTATTTCATAGCTAAAACCCCTATAGAAAGTTCCAGTTCGGGCATGTCATATGTGATTCATTGGCATGTTGTAGTTTCATTTGCTTTTCTCACAATCAGAAAAACAACACCATTCTCCTAAATAGCAATGCGTTTAAAAGCTTTCTCATTTACTTAAGCTTGTATCCTATCGGTGACTACGTGTTTAACTCCTTCTGTTATCTTAATTAACCTACACATAAATCCTTAATCATATTGTCACAAGTTCCAGAGTCTTCTATATTCTGATACTTTTCCTGTCATTACATACAATTCGCATACTTTAAAATCTTGGTAATAAACTTGTTATATAGCTAAGGTTTATAAATTCAACTTTATTTGTTTTTATATTCATATTCATTCTTCATAAGGGCACTATTCTCAAGAAAAAAAAAACACATACTTTCACTCCCTTAAGCTGTAAATTCACGAGTTAGTATTCTATATGTATTATACAAAGTAGGTGATCGAACGGTTAAAGTGCTTGTGTAAAACGGGCGGCCGCTATTACCTTTTGATGAGTTCAAATCCACCCTCATAATTTTCTTTTAAAAACAAAAAAATTCCTCCATTTAATTCTAAAGTATCACGCTACAAGTCTACAGCTAGAAAATAAATCCTTTTGTTACTTCTCCCGCCACTAGATGGCTGCACCTGCCTTTTAATAGAATTATTAAACCCCACCACAATTGTTCAAACCATTTTCTAAAAATAGCACATTCCCAGAATTAATGACAAGAATAAATTCGTTCCTTAGATTAACTTCTTTTAAAATCACTAGATGGCACCACCAGTCCAACACACTTACAACTAACTGCAAAATAAAAATTAATTATTCATCAAATAAAACCAAGTCCCATAACGCATTCCTAGTATTAAGAAAAAAAGCAAACACTACATTAATTCACCACCCAAAGCTAACTCTCTTACAGCCTAACGGCTAGCGCACTGCACTACAGATCCCATGGTCCCCAGTTCGAATCCACGAAATTCCTTTTTAATTCAAAATAATAGGGTTTCTCATTCCCCCACCAGATGGAGCTATAACTGATTCATTACCATGGCAACACAACAACGCCATCTTTACAATGACGTCACCACCTCAAAGCATCACCCTCTCCTTATCAGCAATCCCCCCAACTCCTTATCAGCAGTCAACTCCTTATCAAACGGCGGCCATCTTGGAAAAGGCGGTATAGTGGCCCATATACTACTAATACAATTGAAACCCAAGGACCACATTAACAGAATCCATTCCCTATACACCTTGGAAGCTGCGAGAATTGTGACGTCACTGGACTACCGGAAGTTGGAATGAATAGGGCAGTTCTGACGAGAAGAGAATTTTCGGATAGCTTCTACATACAAGCACTTTTATAAGATGTTTATATTACGATACTTTAATTTTTGTATGTTTTAAGAAATATGTATAAAGTTCCTTCGTATCAAGTCTTCACAAATGAGCGTCAAATTTGTTATATGCAAGATGTGAAAAGATGGTTCGGATAAACATTCTTCACTTAAACATTCAAATAAAAAATTAGGATGAAAAGCTGCATCAAGTGTTGGTCTGTTTTCTCAACTGCAAATGACTATGAATAGCAGTTTATTTCAATGCAGTTTGACTTTAAAGTGAATAATCCGTGATAAGAAAAACAACTTTGTTATCTGTCAGATATGGATGGAAAGAATTAGACGTGAACAAAAATCAGTCTTGGTTTTCGAAAGCCGTACTATTTATTTTTCTGGATGCCCCCGCGTCGGTTAAAAGTTTTACAGACAATTGGGTAGATATGTCGAATCCGGGGCATGTTTGTCGCCAAATCAAGATGGCGTCCAACACCAGTATGGCGGCCATCTTGGCGATTCGATTTGTTACATTAGCAAATGAAAATCCTATCGCCCGCATCCTGTCTTTCAAAGCCATTTCACTCCCACATTCTGGACACTTCACACTATTCGCACTCAAGCCAACTTTCTGGCACCATTCAATCACTTTCGAGCTCTCCGGATTCACTAAAGATTCATCGTACATTTTTCCAAAAAATATGCATTGATACGTCCAGTCAAACCATCCATTGCCATACCTAATCAAGGGTAAGTGAGTGGCTAATAAATCTATAAGATCACGAACGATAATTAATAAATTGAATTTCTAATTAAAAATTAAAAATAAACCAAAATATATCAATAAAAATGTGCCACTTGAAAAGATAGTAATCAAAATATTGGAAATCCAACGGCAAGCACGGAAACCAAAGAAACATCCGTTGCAAGCAAAAATGACGGTTAAGCGGAAACCAATGAAAATCATTTCTTAAGAGTTAAGCAATCAGAACGCAAAAAAATCCAGACTTCAAAACGTTAACCAATCAGAGCGCAAATACATCGCAATTTCGTTAAGAAAAACGAATTTCCCTTCGTAAAAAAAAACAACCTCATAGGGTTGCCATAAAGCTGGATCAAAGCACTAAGGTTACCATGTTTGGCGATAAATCATCAGTGCCCCGTATTCGACAACTCCACCGACAATTGTTTCGAGAAGAAAAAAATGAAGTGGCTGAATTCGGGGTGGACCTGAAGGGAATAGCACTTTTCTTAATGTTACTGAAATAGTTTGTTTTACTACAGCAAAAAGCTCTCGTACATAATGGAAATAGCGTGCTTGTAAACTGACACCCGTAAATTTGTTATAGCAAAAACTGAGCATAAATTTGACATGGGTGCAAATCTTAAGTTTACTAACACTGTTTTCTGATTTTTTCTGCAACTAATCTAAGCTCAGATGCTCTCCTAGCATCTATATTTTGAAATTTAAACCCTATTCGGAATCCACTTGTATAT
Source organism: Meta bourneti (assembly GCA_933210815.1). NCBI lineage: Eukaryota > Metazoa > Arthropoda > Arachnida > Araneae > Tetragnathidae > Meta > Meta bourneti. The sequence goes on along the minus strand of OW119934.1, from coordinate 8,561,499 downwards.
TTATTCAAACTGTCCAAGTATGGCCCCCGTCGTGGCTCAGTGGGTATGCCCACTGCGCTAGCAACCTTCGAGTTGTAGGCGGTTCGATTCCAGTCAGATGCATTCCTCCCCTGGGTGTATTTCTCTCTTATGTGTTAGTAAAACTTTCATTGTATCTGTCTATTACTTGATATTGTATGTTTTGTGTCAGGGATAGCATGGCCAAACATGTCCCTTGCGCCATATATCTCGAAAACAACCAACCATTCATACTGTCATACAGAAAAATAATTCCATTTGTATGACAGTAGAAAAAAGCCTACGGCAAAGCACAAAACAAAAAAGTACAATATACATGAAAATTCAAGAAATAAGATTTTTTTTTAAATCATAGTTAAATATTTAAAAAGTTCGGAATCGTAAAAGGAAAATATCCAGGATTGGTGTTAAATTCGCTTAAATTAAAATCTTCATAAATTAGAAAATTGGTTGATTTTTTAAGTAACTCCTGTTATTAAATGTTTCTTTAAAAGATTTGTTAAGTGTATTATATGAAGGAATTTGAATGTTTTGTCTCATTAAAAGAAGTCTTGAGCTATTAATTTGAGTTTGAATAAGTTGTAAACGAATTTCAATACAAAGAAATCTTGTAGTGTTTTTAAAGGACTAAAAATGATACACTTATTAAAACCTTAAGACTTTTCCATATTCATATCTGTAACTATATTACCGAAAAGCAAGTAAAGTTTTTACTTTTTCTGTTTGTACATACGGTACATTCATTCAAAGTTCAATTTTTCTTAACTCCGATTTCAGCTTTCGGTATGAATACCAGACCGTCACCAATAGCCTGTTGTGTTGCTCTAGTGCGGCGTGAATTTAATTACCTACCTTCGATTTCAGCTGGGTCCTTAAATCCTAGTTCATAGCAAATGCGAACCACCATCTGAATGATATACTCTTAACTAGCGAAAACAGAAAATCATATTCAAATGTACAAAAGTTTAATTTTTCAGTTAGAAAGATCAATGGAAAAAGTATTAAGAAAAGGTATGAACATTAATTTCACGTGTTTCTTAACTTTTTAAAGCAAGACGAATGAATGATTTTGAAAGGATTCATGAAGAGCATTCAATTTCACACAAGTAAACCAACAACTGCTTTACACAATCCCTCAGTTTTCGCCTGCCGAGGAGAAAGTGGAATACCCGTCCTTTACTTTATTCGATAAACCTTGATAGGGAGCTTAGTATCGCCGAAATTTCTGTATACGAAACATTTCTTGAGACCACTTTGGAAATAGTATTATGTTTATCAAGAATGATTCTGGTTTTCACTAAAATATTCATTTTGCAATTAGCACCTCAAAAGAAGAATTATTTCTTGAAAATGACAAGAAATATTTTCGATTATCACGAAGTGCTCCCACCGCCAAGTCTGGTTGGTCACTAGAAACAGGGCTTGTTCATTTTGACTAGGGAATAACTTTAATTTATTTATTTGGTTGCGAATGTTGGCGGTCGGTATGTATTTAATTAACGTCGCACTGGAGCCACACAACGGTCTATTGGCGACGGTCCGGGATGATCGCTCGAAGGGAAAGATCCGAGAACAACACCACGTAATTTTGAACCACGGTCAGATGACGAGCGAATATTGGCGGAGGAAAGAGGTAATTTACCAGAAAGGATCTCGGCGACAAATCTTACATGTTTCCAATTCGTAACAAACTTAACCTTTTAGAAAATATAAGGTTCGTTGCTTGAGCATGCTGTAAAAAAAAATCGAATTTCGCAAATTCTAATAGTAAACAAGTTTGTTATTCCATCCTCAGATGAACATAGGTTGATATTTCGAAACCCAAATCTATCTCAGTGAAGAGACCGACAGTTTTCGAATTGTAGCGTTTTGGAAGTCCCGCTATTCAAAATGACCCCAGCCATTGACCGCAATTGAATGTGTTTCTGAAAAACATTGTTTTAGGTCACTTTAATAGTGTAAAAAAAATCCTTGTATGGAGGGGCGCCAGACGAAAACTGTCTTCACTAACATATTCAATTTCAACAGATGTAATCACCTGGGGACTAACAAACTTTCTAATTTGTTCCTGCAAAATTGGACTTTTTCGGACAATACTACCGCATGCTGTTCCTGGGCTGCATTCTCTGAAACCATTTGATGGTGCAGCATGTTCAGTGGGCTATCCTCGGGTGCCAGGTGTACCCTCAACTGCACCCCGAAATCAATTTTCGACAATGCCAAAAACTGCTCCGTTTTGCTCTCATGCAAACAGCTTTCTTTTGTCCTGCCTATTGCATGAAGTATTTCCTATTTGGGGCTAAAAAATGCCTTTACTAATGGAGTTCATCAAACACCAATGACACTTGAAGTGGCAATAAAGAAATTTCCATACTTCCATTTCATGTATAGTTACGTGGTTTGGGAGAAGTATTAGAATGAGGTAAACAAAGCGGTTCCACAACCGACGTCTTGAGCAACGATTCTGATTCCAAGTGCATCGTTCGGTGCTGTAGGAGAGAGCAGTGGTAATGAGTTGGGAAATCACTCACGGCGATCGTCATTCATGCTTTTGCAGTCTCTTTTAACGACCTTTCACACCTATTCAAAAATCGACTGACCCAGGGTCTACTGCCTTCTTGTCGTAGCCGCTCTGTAGCATTGCTATTGACTTTCTATTTTAATACAGCTGTGTCAAATATAAACAGTGGCAAATTCCTGAACTCATGGATGTGATTGTATTATCGAGTACATTTTGTACATGACGAGTCTCGGAAAGCTTTCTAATTTGATTTTGTGTTCAATTGAATGACTTTTGATTCAGGTAGAAAGCCATTGACGGCGTTTTCTTAACATGACTTACTCGAATGTCAAAGAAGAAATTAAGCGCTTCTTGTATCTCAAATCTGGGATGCAAAATTCCTTCGGCAGCCACTCTACAAAAACTAGTTTTACAGATTATCCCAATGGCAATCTGGTTATTTTTAACTCCGCAAAAATGCAACTCTTACCAAAAAGTAAGCTCATTAAATGCAAAAAAGTAAACCTAACTATAAAATCTAAGTAGTAAGCAAATCGAAGACCATAAAAAGACGGTAACAATGGTCTAAGCAAAATCTAAATCGCAACAAGCTGAAAAACAAACCCTAAGAAAAACTAAACTAAAAAACAGCTTATAAAACAATAGAGTAGTTAAATGTTAGACATCACAACAAAATCTAAAAAGCAAGCAAAAAAATCAATTTATAGGTAAATTTAAAAGCTGTAAAACAGGTTTTCAATGGACCTTTAAAAGCGCAATTGAATGCAGTTCAATGTTACTCATAAAATGTAAGCATTAAACAAAGCAATTACAATAAAAGGCTTACTAAATCCTAACCAAACTGAATTCGCTAAAGGATTTAACATATCTAGACTACTTCGGTGTCTAGTTTTGTATGTTTTATAGTTTAAATGGGACATGCAAAGATCGCGAACCCATCCGTTAGGCATTAAGCCCTATTATGTGAGTGCGAGAAATAAATTGAAATATACATAAATTATCCATGAAAGCTGTATTTAATTTCTAGAAATTGTATTCGATATCATAGAATTCGATTTTCAAATCGATTCCAATTTCAAACTAAAACCAAACCTGGGAAGCTTAACTTGACAGTATATGGGCGACGATTTTGTTTTGGATGTGTTTGGATTCAAATAAGGGTGCCATTTAAAGCAAAATAATAAATAATTTCATTGAAATATCGAGTTATTTTATTGGTCACAACTTTAGCGATTTTCGATTTGTTGTGACTCAATTTTGTTTGCCAGTTTCTTTTAGTTCTGGCTTTTTTCTGCATTTTATTCACTCAGCTTTAAATAATCAAGCACTATCATAAAACGTAACACAAACTTGAAATTTCCATGAAATCTGAAATTTACACTTTCAGTTTTAAGTAGAAATATAAATGGCATCATTTTTAGTATTAAGTGGAAATTAAAAACTAAATGTATTTATATTTATGTATCGTAGATGAGGCAAGGGAGAAGGTTTCCAGAACCGAATCTGAATAACTTGAATTTCTTAACCCTAGAATGTCTTATTTTCAATATGAGCATGCATAAAGAATCGTCTACAATTATGTGCTCAAAAACTGTTAAGCGAAAGGTTTATGCTTAAATATAATTATACAAATGAAAATTATTCAGAGAAGATACATTTTGTTCAACACTATTTGAAATGTACGTTTCAGGGAAAGAATAATTCCCATTTTTGTAATACAAAAATCCTTTTTCTTTAATCAAGAAACTTCCCGTAATATGTGTAATAGTTCAAGATTTGCTTAAAGTAATCTAGATTACTTCCACTTATTTTGTTAAACTGTATTTCACTAACAATTTAGCATCTAAGACTATCGGAAAGTATATACTCAGAAAAATGAAACGCATAGACACACAATGAGTCAAAAAAATATTGGGGCATAATTTGATAAGTTTACGAAATAATACAAGTTTTTATTAAGGTGTAACATTTTTTTATATTACATAAAATATTTTGGAACTAAATAAAATTTACCAAGCAAAAATTAAATAAAAATAATTTTAAGAAATTTAAACCTTTGTACTTGGATTTAATAAGTTTTTCAAACAGTTAATGACAAAATAAATGTTTTCAGACCTAATTTACTTCTCTCAATCTATTTGGCATTGGCTTTAAATTATTTTTACAAATAATTGGTTCTATTTTACCACGGAGTTCTTATGAAAGTTGATTTTCATAGGACATTTAAAATGTGTTAATTTTCAACTGCAAAAAATCCCAAATAATCTAAAGGATTGAAGTCTGGAGATGATGTTTGAAATATGGACAGTATTCATCGGATCGTAAATGTTAAAATGTGACACTGCCCATTTTGAGCATTCCCAATATTTCAATAAACAAATGTAACTCTTACAACTATTAATTTTGAACACTAATAGAAACATCATCATGTCTTATGGGAGTTTTGAGTTGCTATTTAGTAATGGGCTTTCATTACTTTAAGAACTATTGAATTTATCTGTAAATATAATCGAGTTCTGATTATTGCAATTGTTCACTGCCTTTAATTCGCTTTCTGTGTTCTTTCAACTTTTATAACTTCATTCATTGGGCTTCAAAGAAAATTTAACGTGTCAATATTCTACACTTTGGATGCTCGTGCTTTGATTTCAATTCCATTTGATGCCTGAAAATGTTAGACATTTCATTGATTTCGAGGGAAGTTTTCTAACATGGAAAGAAAAAATGTTTCCCAACACATAGTTCCAAATTTGTTGTGCATACTATCAATTTTTGATTGAAAGTATCTTGTAAAGTACAGTTTAATTGCTATAAATTGGCCTCTAAGACTGCCCCAATACTTTTTTGACCACTACTTTCAGTGAACGGCAAGAGGAAAATATTTTTTTGCTATAATTTAATACTGAATGAAATAAAAACCTTTAGTTTTAGTGTTATTTCAAATAAATGCTTAAACATGCTTTTGATTCACTATAAATAACAATTCTTACAGAATTGACAAAACTGGTAAAACCTTGCAATACAATTATTTTCTCATCGTCAATTTTAGTTATACGAAGTACGACGAATATCATTTTAAGAGCACTTATTACCTATAATCGTGTGAGGTACCCACGTGACTTCAAATTACTTTATTTTTAATTTTAATACAATTAAAATTGGGTTCTTTAAGTGATGGATTAGTTTATTGAGAAATGAAATATGCACAAAATGTTTCACACCTTTGATTTCTAAAAAGATCACACATTTAAGGTGAACCACATATTTTCTCAAATAAGTATTCATAATTTTATATGGGATCTTATTTTCAATTAAAGGCTGCATTTATATAAACGACAAAGACAAATCCAATATTTTTGTAGGATCTTAAATATTCAATACAATTTCTTCCATAAATATGAATGATCCTATCCACTGAGGAAATAATACACATTTTTCACAGTTGACAAAGCAAAACTGAATTGTTATGTAGCACACTCAGCTCTGATCGCTTGTTTGTTTTCAATATTTCAGTTTAAGTTGCTTAATTAAATGTTGTGTTAAAACACATTTCAATGTATTTATATATAAGCCAAAGAACCAAAATGACTTGCAACCAAACATGATCCTACTCAACGAAAGTCCACTTATTGAGCAGCGCTTAAAACCAAGAATACCAAGCATTAACTACTAGTAAAAAGACAAAACCGAAAGGAAATGAATAGAAACTCTTACTTTTCAAGGGAAGTCTCTTTAAAGAGGAGAATAAGACGAGTACTTAATGGGGGGGGGGGCAAATAATATACTCGAGTTTCCCCCGAAAATTGAAACTGTATATTAGCCTACATGAAAGAAACAATGAAAGATAATAACAAAACGCAAGTAAGAGAACCTAAATGTATGATTAATTCGCTGTGGGATTTGAATGAGGCTTCGAGAAAATGTGTCCAGAATGTTACCTTCTGTCTTCTCTTCGGCTGTCGGTTCCTGGAGATAGCAACAACCGTTTCGTGGCAAATCCAACAGATGACTAACAGTGAACCGTTTCGTATTGTCCACATACTGAGCGCTCCCAAAGTCAACCATCCCTGCCCGACAGTAGCTTAGTGCATTGTGAAGAAATGTGCTCAGGTGTTTGACAGCTCGTCACGTGGAGTGCGAGATCTCTCACCAATGGATGGTGGAGGCGGAGCGCGACCCGCCCACCGCGACCAGCCCTCTCTCTCAATCAACATCATCCCATCACTGAGATTCAGAGAACGAACCAGCTCAACAACTGTTAAATATTTAAGAAATAAGGCTCCTTATGTCCAGTGGAAGTTTTGAGGAAATGATGCGTCCGAAACGGAATGGACTTATATATTACATTACTCGAATCAGTAAATCAATCTATTAATCATCGAATGCAATTAGCAATTGATTTTCAACAAAATGTTTCGAATGCAATTTCGAATGACAGATAAATTGCATTTTCTCAAATGAATCGACCTTAATAGCGAGTCAATTTTGATCGAGTGTTAATTAACTTTAAATAAGCGCTATTAATTATTCGATTTAGTTTGTGCCATAAAACCCCAAAATCCAATCCAGTTTTCAATCGAATTCTTTGCATTCTATGAAGTGTATCGTTGTTTTTATGAAAAGAAACGAATTGAAGCATTGTGAAGAGAAGGTGCGTTTTATTTTCCCCAAGAGGATTGACTCTGAATGAAGGAAAACATATTCTAAAATGAATGAAAACACATTCGGCTTGAATTTGAACGTCCAAGGAAGGTTTGGGTCCAAAGTCGTTTCTGTAGCCTTCGAAGCTATAGCGGCCGTTAGTCGTATTCTGCTTTTGGAATATTTTGATTAGGTTCTGTAAACAATGATCCTTTAAGAGAAAAATGGTCATCCAAGTACCAATCCCAGTGAGCATGTCGAGTGTAGCTTTTAGGTTTGGTGCCTCGTAGGCCCTAGATGGACAAATGAGCCATACATAAATGGCATTAGCTTTTGTTGTAGTTGAAAACAAGGCTTATTGTGTTGACTTAAACGACGATAAATAAAGATATGACACATCTAGTTTGAAGGTATAGATCATAGAGGAAGTGATTCTCATTTCGTAAATCTTCCTAGTCTTAACTTGAATCCATTTTACAATGTGTTTTGTAAAATAATTTTGCACGATAATTAAGTAACTTGAATATTGGATGAATCATTAGACTAGAACAACGAAACCTTTTTGCACAAGATGACAATTGAGAAGCTGTTAGTTCCTTGGATGAATGTTTCGAAAATCCTCGCGTCGTTTATAAGGCGTCAAATTGTTTAAAATTCCCTATTTTACTTTTAACAATTCCAGTTCTTGTCTCGTGAGGCCGGTCTTAGACCTATTGCAGCCAAAATGTCCTTTCTAGATTTCATACACCTATTATCATCCACATTTACCGCTGCAATAATAGATTCCATATTTATGGATCACACGCCTAAAGTATTTCATTTTTTTTTTGTTGAAGGAGAGGAATGGGAAAAATATTCTGAAATTCATTTTCCACAAAATAGTAAAATCCTTCCGTTCTAAATTTGTTTGAAAATTTGGCCTATCAATCCAAACTACAATGGTGTAGGCCTTTGCTACAATCCTACTATTTCCTCTATCAATACCATGATCTGAGTACGAAAGAGAATAAGGTTTCCCAACAACAATCTCGACTAGACTGTTTTCTTTTCTCAATGGTTCCGATTCAAATTTCGAATTGGGTGTCGCTGGTCAGTTTGAAAGATTCCTTCAACTCTTTCCCTCCTTGGTAATGATCTGCTCGCTCATTATAGTCCGTTACAAAATATACTTTTTTACGTGACAGCTTTCTTGGATTTGAATGTGTAAAATTGATTTCGGTTCGAAGCGTGTCCTTTTAGTAACACTATTGAACTAGTGTTGTATGTTATTTTGTACAATGAAACGCTGCGTATACTTCGGAGAGTATATGGGCGTTTTTAATCGTACATTACACCGTTGATATCCCTATTTGAAAGTATTTAACTGATACAATCATTGGATGCATTCAATAGAACTGCATCCAATGTCAGTTGCGGTAAAGTGGTAATGTGTAAGTCTTGATATCTTAGAATGTTAATTCTTGGTATGTTAGAATAGTTTACTAATTAGGTGGTCCGCTGCTTGGTCCCAGTGTCGGTTTTGTTCTTACTGTTTGAAAGACAACCACTAGTGCTCAACTGGTTTTCCTTCGATTTTTCAACTGCTTTAATGCGCTCATTCAATTGAAATCGTTGCAATGTTACTGAGAGACGCCAAACTTCCAAACATTTGGTGTCTCGAATGAAAAAGGAAAGTTCCAAATAAAAAGAGCATATTCTTAAATGTTTCTATTGGAGTGAGCTGTCCAATTCAGTGACTGGCAAGTTGTGAATTCGATCGTTCGTTTCGTAGTTATCCAAATTTTCCACTCATAATTCAGAAATAGCTAGGTTAAATTATTTAAAACTTAGTATTCGAGGTTAAATTTTGATACAAATTCAAAATGTTACGTCAAAATTGGGTGTCTGCACAATTTAATATGAAGACAATCCCTTATACAAATTTTAAGTATGAATTTATAGAAAAAAAAGAAAGAATTGAATCGCAAAAAAATGTAACACAAATTAGATTAAATTTAAATGAGTTCAAATGTAAGAAAATTATTAAGTCATTGCATACTGTGTTAAAAATGACGATTGTTAATATGAAAAAGGTAATTAATTTGAACGATTTTAAGTCAGATAATGCGGGAATAATTTATTTAATAATTAAAATTCACTAATTTGAATTTAATTGTAGTTAAATTATTCAAAAATATATCTGTTTATTTTATTGCTTGATTAATCATACAAAATTTAAATTTATAATTAGAAATAAAAATATCGATAGATATCTGCAAGCCAGAATTATGACCTAAATGATCGCCATTGTTCATGAATAAGGTACGTAGGTATTGTAATTAACGTCGAGCCTCACAACGGGCTATTGGCGACTGTCCGGGATCAAACCCAAAGGGAAAGATCCGAGGACAACACCACGTCATTTCGAACCACGGTCAGATGACGAGGCAACACCTAAGCTGGCACCCCACTCCAAACTCCCACACCACGCCAACATGAGTACATTTGAGGCCACGACAGATTTAACGTGCACCAGCCCCCATGTACACGACGGTCCTTGGTTGGATTCGAACCTCTCTGGTTGCTAATCCAAGCGGGTCACCGCTGCCCTGCGAGTTATCCGGAGTAGCATTGGAATTTGCGACGAGTGAACGAATTACGTTGCCGTATAGAAGAAAATTGACCTGTCGAGCTTTTACTATTTCACTAGTCAGTTTACTATTTCACCAATGTGCGACGACTTTGGTTGGATTTGAACCCTACGGTTGCTAATCTGTTAATTTCTGAATAAGGAATTCGAATCAACCCAGCATCAAAATCACTCATAGAAATGTCTTAATTGAATATTTAATTCTCTTTTAGGCTCTAAAAAAGGGACAATTTCATAATTTGTTTTCAATAGGTAAATAAAACGATTCAGCGAATTTCAATCCAAATCATGAAATCGTTTTTTTTTTTTGTGCTACCATAATATATTTTGAACTGCAGTACACATAATTCAAATATAGGTAATTGAATGTTTTCAACAAACATTACAATCATGGATTTAAAGGTTTTTCTGGTGATTTCCCTCTTTTTGTATTACTAAATTATTAATAGGAATTACTGAAGGTAATAAATGAAATATATTTGTATTACAGTATTTTAATTTACTCTTTGAAGGTTACTCGAAATCAACTGCTGATCCAATGGTGGATTGAAGCCTACCTGGTTTGAATACATACTACCGCGGGTGATCAAATTACTAGAGCCATTGCAAAAACGTACTTTGTAAGGGACAAATAAAACCGCAATTTTAAGGCATCAAATTCTCTTTATTAAAATCCACTTTGCACACATTTGATGTCGTTTTGCCACTTGAATGCCTGTTTAGTATTCAATAGAAGAGTTAAATTTCGTTGAAGGACTTGCCCATGGCGATGAACCACTGTCAAGAAAGATATAAAAATCACACACCAACTATTTAAAATTTTTAACATGTGTCAAAAAATGAAAATGAAGAATTCGACATAACTAGCTTTTCTTTTTAATAACTTAGAAATGTAAAATTGCTCATTTTTAAATTGGCTCCAATTATATTATCCTCACTGTAAAGTATTTGATTACTAATATTCGTTTTATGATTTTTTGTTGTTGAATTGATAAAACTTAAAAGACTGATTCGATAATTGCTCTTTTTATTTGATCAGATAGAATGGCTAGACGATGCTGTAGAATTATTCGAAATGATTCCGGATTGAAAGCAAAAACTATCTCTTGTTTTGTAACCATGATGAGTATTCCTCTTTGTAATGTTCGATGTTTTTTCTTGTTCTTTATTCCTCCATCATTTTTAATCTTTTATTATTTTTCCATGAGTGCTAATAAGTACTCGTTTCTATTCGATTTCACACTGGTACTTAACGCATAAGGATTGATCGCAATTTCTTTGTGCATCGATTGATGCACGACAATTAGGATTTGTGTATCGATTCGAATAGTAAACAAATGTTCGAAGCGATGCGTGAAATGTATCCCAAAACGTCCCGGCGATTTCTTAGTTAATTGAATCTTCTTCAATCGATGTTTTGGAAATAGTATTTTAACTTTCCTTTGATAGAATATCTGATTTGTCCTGTTTTGAATTTGATTTCCTTCACCCTGGACTCTTTGAATGTAACTTTCTCGAGTGCCTTTTAATGGGCTTTCATGTGGAGTGCCGCCAAAGCTATCGCGTGTCGCCTCCCCTCGTCGTGACGAAAGCCATGCGGGACATCTGTTCGGCATCTGAGCGCGCTTGCTTCGGGGAAAATAATTTCACCCCAATGCCAAAACAAGCACAGTGACCCATTCAAGTAGTTTTGGTGTTCCACTTCACTATAGAAATGAACAAGCATCGAAATGGATTTCTATACCATTCGAGGAAATATAACGATTGATAAAGGAGAGGAGACATTGATGCCCATTGGGTGCTCGACCCTGTAGCGCAAAGTGGTGTGCCAAATTACAAATAATGAACGTTTAGTTACGTTAAACATATCGTATCTACACAATCAGAATTGGGATCTAGTCAACGGCCGTCTCGAACGAGCACCATAAAAACACCTGCTCATTTATCCAACAGTTCTCTTTCTGTGATTCCACTGGGTTCAATCACATGTCGTGCACCCCTAAAAACCACCTGGACGGCAATTAGACCACTGTGGAAGACCACCCCGTTCGATATTTCGGGATTTTCGGCTGGAGGTCAGTGGTGTTGACCTCTGGTCCAGAGGTTGTTTCTAGGGTCGTTCCAAAGCCCTTGAGTGATCGTATGTTCTGTGAGCATTCGCAATGACCGAGCGAGTACCAAATGAAACTTGAAAATTCGGCCACAGAAACTGCTGGGATTTCCTAGTTCTTGAAGAAACGTCGGTTGATAGTGCTTTTTGATTGGGAAGTCCATCAACTCAAACAATTAAAGAGAATGTGCTGAGAGATGCAGTACGGAGGAAGCGACCGCATGTGTGATCGATTGTTGATTGGCAGAATCCTGATGACCCACCTACTAAAGTCTATAGTAGGGTTTCTGGCAAATCCCTCAAGTGGTTCAGATCCCTATAGCCCACATTTGGCCCCCTGCGACACTTTCCCAAAGCTAAAATCAGAATAGATTTCAGAGCATGGATGCGATTCAAGAGAACATGACGAGGCAGCTGATGGCAATTCCATCAATGGACTTTGCGGAGAGTTCTGAAATGTAGATGATACACTGGGAGAAGTGTATGAAGGAAACAAAAGTCTAATGTACCTTGTTTCGTATTTACGTGACAGACCTCGTGCTAAATGAGCATTTCGTTTGCAAACACAATTAAACCGCTTCCAGACTGTCCATTTTGTTAACAAAACTTCTATTCCCATGCATTGACATTCCTCTGAATCTCTTCAATGTGCCTATTTCCTAGAAATTATATTTTCCAGTTCGTACTTTTTTCAGCAAAAACTTGAGTAAATATATTGATTATTAATTCTTATTTCATCCAAAAAAGAACAAGATAAAATAATAAAAACAATGTCGATTTAAAAAAGATTAAAAAACGGTGACGAATTAAGCGCAATCAAAAGGAATAAAAAGGAAATCGGACCGAGGATAAAAAGGAAATTCCAAAAACATGTCGACCAACAACATTTATAGATTAAAATGTATATAAACTGATCAACAATATGAAAAATTAAATGAAAGTAAAAAAAATTTAATTGAATGAATTGTTGATTTAAGACAGCTGATCAGCAACCTTATGATATATGATATAAAAACCTTTTAGACCCATTTCTAAGAATTAATCGATGAAACTACTTTAAATACAAAATTAGTCATTGCAAGTAGTCACAACACATTTGGAAGTGAATTGAGTTTTTTTCGATCTTAGAAAACTTTCCCCTGGAATAGTGGAAAATGTGAGCAATACAGTGAAATGTTGAATGCAAGTATACATAATATAGTTTTCAAGTATGGAAAGACAAACATTTTATTGAAAACAAACCACGAATTAGATGTCGAGTCAGTGTGCAGAAAGGTGTCCCCAAATCGAGACCGGTATCAGATGATTTTTGAAGATTTGAAGCACTGGGGCGAGTATTCATAAATGAAGCGGATCCAAGGACTTTCACCGAGAAAAGAATTCACTCAATGAATGAGCTTCGAGAATTCGATTCTATTTGTAGATGAGTCTCACTTCAATGTTTTGAAGGGATCCACTCAAATATCGCAATAAGACGGTGATGGGCTCTATTGGAGTGCTTTCTTGGTGTTAGAAACTGACATTTGAGACAGTAAAAGGGACCAATTGATGTATCAAATAGTGTGAAATAAAAGATAAAAGAAAGTGATAAAAAGGGTCAAACTTAAAATTGGATCCAAAAGACCCGTGGAAGATGTTCATATTTGTAGCTGATTAGGCCACTGTTCAAAGTCATTAGAAATCGTATACAAAGTCCACACTTCTACCCCACTGAAAAATATCTGGGGTCGTTTGCAATATAGAATCGTTTAAAACTTCGTGAATAACTTGCAGAATGAGGTAAAGGGGACCAACCATTTGAAAATCATGGAACGTTTTGTGTTTTAACAAAATTCCAAATTATGATCAATTTCCACGAGAAGGACGAGTTCATTTCTCTACAGGTAGGCTCGTCTAGGGGTGCAAATGGCGAAATCCTTTTTCAAACCTGCAGCAATTTGGTATGGAACTCTTTTTATACAAAAATCACATGTTTTTTCGAATCGACTTTTTATCTTAACTTGGTGATAGGAAGAACTTGAAAAGATTTGGTCGATAAAAATGGAAAACAAAGTTGTGACCGTTCCGATTTCAGGGAACTAGACATTGAAAAAAGATTAATCAGCCTTTTGGCGAGCAAATATCTCAAAGCGACGCCAAAATTTTAAATCATAAACGAAAAAAAACTAGCGTATTTATAATTTGTAAATTTATTATAGCTAAAAATTCACATTAACACATTCATAACCGAGAAAAAGTCTTTTAAATCAAATGTGATGTATCTAATTCGAGTTTCAAATAAGACGCCAAAAAGAAGATAAAATGTAGCAAGCTCCAAAGTTCAGTTGACGCTTGCCTGTTTTATTGTCTTGATCTGTAAGTTACATTCAAATGTTGGGATCAATTTTGAAACTACTACTTAAAACTTTTTCCGATGCCAATACAATATTGAGTAGAAATTAACTTGATTTGTCCTCCCGGACTTTTAGTGTCACAAACTCCATCAATATAGGGATCTATGGAAAGGGTGGAGTTCAAATTTTTGTTTGCGTGAAGTAGAGATGGGCAGTACTGTATCGATACTTTCATCTCGATACCCGATTTTTTCGATCGATACAGTTTGGAGAATATAGTTAGACTAGAGAGCAAAGGGTTTGTTCAACCAGTGGCGAAGAGGTAGTTCGGTTGAACTGGAGGGTAGTTGCGCGCGAAGGGTTCAATCTGATTCAAAACAACAGCAAGATGATCCGGTATTAAAGCTTCAAACTTCTGCTGCGAGTGACTCGATATTTGTTACAATGTCAAGTGCGAATAGTTTCGCTTTGGACTTGCTTCTCCTGGGACAAGTTTCTGACTCGTTTTCAACGCTCCGATAGCTGCATTTCAGTACTTTTAGAGTATCGTACAAATAGGATACTTTTCCTAAGATTCTAGTCCAATACCAAGTTGATCCATTCATTCCGAAAGCGATGCGATCCCATATTATTTGTACCAGTACGGGGATCAGTACCCTGAAAGTACTCATACCGAGAAATCCGGGTATCGGAACCGCAACCGTTCAAATCGGGTTTAATCTAGGAAAAGTATCGGAGCGGTACTTTTCCCAGGAGATACAAAGTTGATCCTTTTCAAGAGCTGTCAAACGATTCGTACCGGTAAGGGGATCGAAACTCTGAAATACCGTGAAATCCGGGCATTGGACCGACATTCGGAGAACTCGGGTTGAACCGCTCCGATACTTTTCCCAGGAGTTGCTCGTCCGTTTCCAAGTCAACGCCGGAGTAAATAAAGCAACCAAAAGATACAGGGAAAACTAAAACCTTTTAGGTTGCGCATGAAACCCAAAACCAAACCTTTTATGTTGGATACTTCAAGGATCGATACTCTTGCTCCGATACCTTAGGTGGATCGATACTACGTACTGATGCGGATCGATCCAGAAAATCGATATTTGACCAAAAGTTCCCATTCCTAATGCATTGTATATAAGTGTTGCAGATCAAAACTCCAAATATTTGGTCTGCCAAATGCTGCTCTTCCAAATCAATTTTTTTTCTGAGCTCCATTGATCTCAAGATTTTGTTTGAAATCTTGTGATCGATTTTTAGATTCCCGATGTTCATACGACTTGATACTTAGCATACTAACTTTCGTATTCTGGTGATAACTGAGTCGAAATGCAACTCGAGTTGACCCCCGGACAATATGGGAAGTCTTAGTGGCAGATCAAGTCACTTTTAATTCCCCCTTGCGAAAAGCAATGGAATTAGTTTTATCCCTTATATATTTTAACCAAACAATAAAAGAAGTAGATAATATGTATAAGAATAATTTTATTTTTATTAATTGAATTATAATTGAATTTCAAATATTAATTAACTTTTGCTTAAAATCTTGAAAAATAATTCTTTTTACATTCAGATGATTCAGATGTATCGAATGCATTGGTTAGCTGTAGCAGTTTATAAACGCCGTATGTAACCAAAACAATTTCATTACATTTGAAATAAATCTGGATGTAAAACATTTAATGTGGAATAGCAACTGCTTAAAAACATTTATTAATTTTACCAAATCTTTGATACTCCCGTGTCCATATCCCATATCCATTCGTTTTTATAGCACACAAATATGTAGTTAATTATTTTCAATTTTACTAGTTTTTCAATTTACTAGTTATTCAATTTACTACAGGGTCGAGTCACATTATGACCACCTGTTAATATCCAGAATAACCGCCTTTTGCAGCACGGACAGCAGCTAGACTGCGTGGGACTGAATCAATAAGATGCGGAAGGTTGCTACAGGTATATGGAGCCATGCAGACTGCAGTACGTCCGACAGCAGCGGCAGGGTGCATGGTGGAGTGTCCATACTGCGAACATGGCGATCGAGATGATCCCAAAGATGCTCGATTGGGTTCAGATCTGATGAATTTGGGGCCACTGGAGCCCTTGGAAGTCTTCGTGCTCCTCCAACCAATCGCGAACAATTCTGGACGCATGGCACGTGGCATTGTCCTGCTGAAAGATCCCATCCTTCTGAGGAAAAACAATCAATATGTATGGGGGTTCATGATCGGCAACAATAGATACATAACCAATCCGTTGAGTGTACCTTCCACAGGTACGAAAGAACCCAGACAATGCCATGAAAACATTCCCCACACCATAACACTGCCACCACCATATTGTGTTCTTTCAGCAATGGTTGCAGGGTGTTTGTTCTCGGACGTTTCTCGTTGGATACATGAACGTTCATCCGTTCGATAGAGCAGAAAACGTGACTCGTCTGAGAAGGCAACCCTTTGCAATCAGTAGCAATCCAGTTCTGGTATTGCCGCGCAAATTGAAGTCGTTTTAGCCGATACAACTTCGTCAGCATGGGTGCAGTGACCATCCATCTGCTTCGGAGCCCCATACGTAACAGGGTCGTTGTACTGTCGTCTTAGACACACGTCTGGAAGTCCACTGGTTCGTTTGACACATTAGTTGCTCAACTGTAGCATCTCGTTCAGTCCTCACACACCGTCTTAACCGACGTTCACCTCTCACATCAATGGCACGTGGTGCCCGCAGTTTCCACGCTGTTTATTTTCAATGGTGCCGTTACTCCAGTCACGACACACTTTCACCACAGCAGTACGCGAACAATTCACAAACTGCAGTTTCCGAAATACTGCTGCCCTTGGCGCGAAAGCCAATGATCATCCCCCTTTGCAAGTCAGATAAATGGCGTGTTTTACTCATCACAACAACGAAGGATATGTTCCAAGATAGCCTACGTTTCCAACTTTTATACCGGCTAGCGCCACGTGCCGCGTTTCATTGGCTGTGCACTGTTGACGTCTGAGGTAGGGGTAGTCATAATAATGTGACTCGACTCTATCTTATGCGTAATATGGGGGTGTTAGAGGTTGAATTGTGTTGTACTTTTCAAAGTTCATTTCAAACTATTTTTATAGCATTTAATCATAAAATTGAATTGTAAGCATTTATAAATATTCCCATAGTGACGAATCAATCAACATTTATGAAATGTGAAGTATTTAAAATGTATTAAATGTGAGTTGTCAAGCAATTACTGTTAGTTCCAATTAAATGTTATTTCTAAGTGCTCAAAATTCTACCCAAAGCGTCATTTGAAAGTCAACGCTTCAAGCGTTGACTTTCAATTGCAAAGACAGCATGGGAATCCTCGGTTGTCTCAATTTGGTAATGACAAATCCAAGCTTCTACACAAATTGATCTGTTCGTTCTCTGTTGATTCCCTCCAATAGCACAAATAATACCAAGTTTTTACATAACGTCTTGGATTTGAATTTTCTTTTAATACAATGCTTAAGCACTATTGAAATACTGCATGATGAAACAATACGTGTACTTTTGTGAGTATAAGGTTGTTTTCAATCATTACACCGATGATGTCCAGTTTTGAAGTGGGAGATTAGCAACCGGAGGGTTGCGAGTTCGAATTCAACCAAAGACCGTCGTGTACAATGGGAGCTGACGTACGCTAAATCTGTCGTGGCCTCAAATGTCCTCAAATGTCAAATGGTATAGAAGTTTGGAGTAGGGTGTCAGCTCAGTTGTGACCTTGTCAACTGACCGCGATTCAAAATGACGTGGTGTTCTCGGATCTTTCCCTTCGGGTTTGATCCCTGACCGTCGCCAATGGCCCGTTGTGTTGCCCCAGTGCGGCGTTAACTAAAATATCTACCAATTTTGAAGTATTTGACAACACGCTCATAAAATCCTTTTATGCTTTCGCATTCAACAGTCCGATGTCCATTATGATAAAAATGTAACGGAATAATCGAGTCGAGTTCGATACATAGAATGATTTATTTCCCAAATTTGGATGTCCATTGTTCCAAATGACTTAATGCTTATTCTTTTCTGGATCTTGCGCCATAAAACTCAAATCAATCAACCAACCAAATGACTTAATATTTTGGATACACTTTGTATTTAGGCCATTTAGTAGAAAACAGTGTAGGCGAATTTCATAACAATAGGATAACAGCAAAAGTTTGTTTTGCACTGTTATCCACTTAATATCTTCGAAAATAGACGAGAGATCGATTTGGCGTGCTCCAAATGCACCCAACACAACTTTTGGGCTCCTAAACATTCCTCTAAATCCGTGGTCGCCAAAGTGGTCGATATAACATTGTTAGGGGTCGATTCGGGCTCAGGGGTCGATGGAAAAATGTAAGGCATTGTAAGCGTAATATTGCTTACCCATTTTGAATCCAACATTACTCATGTTGTGGAATCACGAAGCACACCCTTCACATTCACAATGTTAGTAAGTTGTATACTAAATTAATAAGTCTTATTTTCACATATATAAGGAAGATTATATTATTATTTTGTTATCTAAATTAAATTTTACATACAGGGTGGACGAAAAGTCCATGACACATTTCAAAATTAAATATAAAATCAACCAATTGTCATGAGAGCGGTTCTCACAAAATTGCTTTACGTGGCATCAAGTTTTTTATTTTGGCATAAAAAAAATTCATAATTTAACGTATAGATGGCACTGTACCGAAAAACAATATAGACTGCTGGCCCCCGTAAATGCAACACCCTGAAGGAAGCATGCAAATAATATGAAATTTACAACATGCATTAGCGGAGGTGAGATATGCAAATGATTAGAATTTCAGCGCAGACGCACATCACGCGCGCCTGTGGCGCCACTTCAAAGCGCTATTTAAGGCTTGGAGATTTCGACGATTTCAAGTACGGCAATTGTGTTTTTCTTGTGGTTTTTTTCAAAAAAACGATCAATTATGCCTCGTAGAAAACAGCGATCATCTTTTGATCAAGTATCCGAGTTCGACAGAGGAAGGATAGTGGCCTACCGAGATTGTGGATTATCTTTCAGGGAAATCGGTAGTCGTGTTGGACGAAACCAAACAACTATAATGCGGATATGTGATCGTTGGATGCAGGAGGGTACGACGGACCGACGTGTTCGATCGCATCCACCTCAGTGCACCACTTCACGTGATGACAGGCATATTGTGCGTATGGCAGTGACGGATCGCTCAGCCACATCACGAACCCTAGCACAGCACATTCAGTCTGTACCGCATCATCCAGTGTCTGCGCGTACCATTCGACGCCGTTTACAGCAGAGTGGTCTGTCCGCAAGACGTCCATTGCTTCGTCTACCCTTGACGCAGAACCACAGACGTTTCCGCCGCCAATGGTGCGATGAAAGAAGGATGTGGACGGCAGAATGGAATGAAATTGTCTTTACTGACGAGTCACGCTTCTGTCTGCAACACCACGATGGTCGGATTTGAGTCTGGAGACACCGTGGAGAGAGGATGCTGAACAGCTGCGTTATGCACCGCCACACTAGTCCTGCACCGGGTATTATGGTATGGGGCGGTATTGGATATCACTCTCGCACTCCTCTAGTACGCATTGCCGGTACTTTAAACAGCCAGAGCTACATCTCCGAGGTGTTGGAGCCAGTTGTCCTTCCTTACCTTCAGGGCTTGCCCACAGCCATATTTCAACAGGATAATGCGCGACCACACGTGGCACGCATTGTCCAAGGGTTCTTCGTCAATTGCCAGATTGAATTGCTTCCCTGGCCAGCTTGCTCTCCGGATCTTTCGCCGATAGAAAACATGTGGTCCATGGTTGCTCAACGATTGACCCAGAATACATCCCCAGCTGCCACATCAGATCAACTTTGGCAACGTGTGGAAGCTGCTTGATCTGCTGTACCCCAAGAACACATCCAAAGTCTCTTTGAATCAATGCCGAGGCGTGTGGCAGCGGTGATCTCCAACAATGGCGGCTACTCTGGCTACTGATTTTGGCAGGAACCACGCTTCACAGAAGTCTATAAATTTAATCATTTGATACTTGGTCAACATGTTATCTACAAAATAAATTTTGTTGTGATATCTCTTGTCTTTCTTGGTGCTGCAATTTGGGTGGCCAGCAGTGTACAAATTATACGCAAATAATTACAATACATATTAGAATTTATTAAAGCCCTTTTGTCATTACATACTACCATATTTCAATGTGGGCACCATTTCTGGCTCGAGCCACATTTAACCAATACTCAATTTCAATCCACATATTTACTAACATGGATTGAGAAATAGTGTTGATTACTTGCGTGATTCGAGTCTTCAATTCTTCAATGTTCGCTATCCGAGAGGAGTAAACCTTGTCCTTCACATATTCCCACAAGAAATTAAGGGGGTTAAATCTGGAGAACGAGGTGGTTATAACAGTGGACCATCTCGCACAATCTATCGGCCAGGGATTTCCACATTTAGATAGTCTCGTACAATTTTACCCCAGTGTGGAGGAGCACCATCTTGCTGTCAAAGGACATGTGGATGCAAATGTGAGATTTGTGGAACGGCAAAAATTTGCAACATATCCAGGTAAACTTCCTTTGTCAAGTAGACTCGGCAAAAAAGAAAGGGCCTATGATATGATCAGCCATCAAACCGTACCACACATTAACTTTTGGACTGTCACGGATGGTTTCAATTGTACGATGTGGGTTTTCCGACTCCCATACCCTCATATCGTGCCTATTAACCTTGCCGGATAAATGAAAAGTTGCTTCATCGGTAAAAATGATACGTCGTAGGAACTCGGCATCTGAGTCTATACTTTAAAGCATATCAATAGTAAAGTCACTACGGCGTGGCATGTCATTAGGTGGTAAAGCTTGCAATAACTGAACTCTGTAGGCTTGAAAGTGCAGTCGTTTATGAAGCACTCCACGTAATGTAATTCCTAATTCCCGTGACTCCTCGGGGGCACGTGTGTACGGGCTTCACGAACCCCAGGTACCCGAGTGAACTGCTCTTCTCCCATGGGGTTTACTGTCTTTGGTAAACACGGGAATCGCACTCCCACCCAAGCTATCTTTTCTCTTTTCCTCCTACTGTTTTATCTCCCACCCCCAATTGTTTTTCCCTTTCACGTCTTGTGAACAGCATTGTAATTATGAACAATTTTGCTTTGAAATCCAATTATCATATATCGTCATCAATCATATCCATCATATCAAGATTCCATTTTGAGTTTTCCAATTTGATTTTCTTTTAAAAAAATTTCCCTCACTATGAGTTATTTAATTTTTACTTTATGAAATGTCAGTACTTTTTCTGACCCGCATGTTTGCCGTTTGCGGCGTCCCGTATCGGGGGAAAATGGAATCCTGGGCGTTCGAAGCAATTCGAAACATGAGAAATATTTTATGTTATAGATAAGGGATTTGGCATCGAATGGGATGATTTCGTAGGATTATGGTTTAAGGGGATTTGGAGAGGTAATTTCTCATATATGTTATATAGTATATCGAGTTGTAACTTACCTCGAATATAAAATATTTTCAGACGAAAAATTTTAAAATAACATCCCTTTTTGAAAAACTTAAGAATGAATTTTTAAAACACTTTTCTAAATGCTACTCCTTAATTTGCGATCATTAACAAAATCTTGTCCTCAGCAAAAACTAGCCGCAGAGCGACAAGCGAAACGTCTTCTAAAGGTAAGCGCACACTAGTCCGCATCGTACGGACGGCACGCATCGTATTTTAGAATTACTTGCATTGTTTCAAATGAAACTGCGCACACCTATCCGCATCGGCATTCCGGATAGAATAAAATCCGTACAATGCGGATGACTCATCACAAATTTCCGAGAAGTGTGGGATGCTGGCGTTATACATTCAGTTGGGTTTCTTATTTCTCAAGTTTCTATCTGTGATAGTTAAAGATGGAGAGAAAACTTCAAAGGACTTTAAACCTGCGTAAAATGTTACGTCACATCGATACGAAAACATGGTTTTCTTTAATAAAATGTTATTTTTTTCAATAGTCGTAACTAATCTTTTTGCAGATATTCCTAAGATTCTAAAATGGGAAGTACTGCCTCCAAGGGAATGTCTACGTCCGTTTCTAAGTGAAATGCCGATGCTCTGAATGCAATGTGCACTAAATGAACCCAATCCGTGCGGTGCGTGCCGTCTGTCCGATGCGGAATAGTGTGCTTTTACCTTAAAGGAACTTGGATTGAAACATTTTTATGCTACTAGAAGAATACAAGGCAAAGTCAACCCATCAATGTCGATTTTAAAATTGCACATGCTTATATACTGGCTGTGGTTGTACCCGTATGCAGTCCTGGGTTTGATTCCCACTTTCATTCAATTTTGGGATCTCTCAAATCTTTATTCTTGGAAGCACAACATTTTATTTTGTTCTTCCTACCCTACGTAAAATTATTTTTCACTTCGGCGATCCCAAGTTCGCTCCCTTCTCTTGTTAAGGTTAGTTTTTATGACTTAGGAGCCAGATGCTCAAATCAAGCAATGTTTTTCCACATATAAGCAAATAAGGAAGCATATCGAAGCAAATTTTTGTGGCCATTTTCTCCCAAAGGAACATTCCGGATCGTCTTCTCAAAAGCCTCCTGCGGCGAAGGCAGCTTCAGTTCCATTGCAGCAAGCCGTTCCTCTTAGTGACATCAAGATGTCCACAAAGGAGATGATCGACTCCTTGTGGCAAGAGTCGTGGAACCTGCAAGTCACCAACAAATTGCATTGCATAAAACCCATCATTCATCAGTGACTAGTATCTCCAATGCGGAGGACGAATGTCAAACTGACCCGCCTTCGCATTGAACTCCATGATTCCCCATCGTCATTTTTTACTAGGAGAGAGCATGCCCATTTGCAACTCCATGCTCTACTCCATTTTCTGTTTATCACATTTTAATTGTCTGTCCTGTGTTTAATCATCAACGTCTCAAATGTTTTAGAGTACAATTTTAAATCTGCGATATTTGATTGGGAAAATCCCCATTCAAACCTTTTCGTGTTTTTACGTTCAGTTGGTTTTTTAAACATTTTAATTTTTTCCATCTTTTAAATTTCACACTCAAAATTTTATACATATGTAAATTAAATTCTTCATTTTCATTAGTTATGCTGCAGACGATGATCTTGTTTTATTATCTGACTATTCGAATATTTTTATTCTCTACATTTTGCATGTTTTAAATCTATATTTTATCTTAGACTATTAATTTTTCAATATTTTATACTTTTATTGGGTCATATTCTGTCTTGTGTTTGACACGCTTGTCCACTTTTGGACTTTGCGCCATAAAACCCAAAACAACCAACCTGGAACTTATCATGGATATATTTCTCCCTTCTATCAGTAAAACTTCCCTTGTGTGTGTCTTGTGTCAGTGATATTTTTCTGCTTTCTTCCCACTACTCTACCCCAGTCCTGAAAGGGAAAAAGAGGGACATTTTTTACCTGACGTTGTCATGTGTTTGGCGCAGATTGGCTAAATATGGCCCTCACGCCATAAAACGCCAAAACAACCAACCTTCCCTTGTGTCCATTACTTGACGTTTCCTATCTTGGCCTGTCTTGTGTTCGGCCAAATATAACACCCTTGTGCCATAAAAACTCAAACCACCTTTGAGAAGACGAACCAACAGGATCATTTGACGAGCCTCGCATTCTATAGGGACGCTAATTAACTTTTAATGTCGAAAACTTAATTTATTTCATTACTTGGGAGCGTCAATGGGTAGCCCAGGCCTCTTAGTCTGTCTGACCCTCACATTTTATATGAATCCAATGGTATAGTTCAATAAGTTATTGACACAAATTTGAAATTTTTATATCGTTGCATTCTTCAGAAAAAATCTCTTAGGAAACGTCAGAATGTAATGTAATAGTCGTCATTGCTGAATCTGAGAGATTGACGAAAATAGAAATTTTCCCAATTCGCTACAAATTTCAAATTGTTCTGGTATCTCTAGAAATGGAAATACAACACTAAAAATTTTTCTTAATGAAGAGCCTTTCCTAACAAATAGAGTGGCGTAATTTGGTGATTGTATTTCTACTCCTTTATAAAGAAAAACATTTAAAACTAAAATTATGGAAAAATACGATTTTTCAATTTTTAAAAATGCATATTTCACTGAGGGAAAGCTCCAAAAACATCATAACTCTTCGATATAAAAGAGCAAGATGTCTATTATATGTCCTGAAATTTTCCAAATAGTAATTTGATTATTTTTGTCTCTGGAAAATTTTTAACTAGACGTAAATTTTACTTTTTTATCGCAGATGATAATGAGTTATAACGTTCGATAATATAAAAAAGTGCGATATAAGAATGAAATAACTATTATTATGGTGCACATGCAAAATTTCACATGAAATTTCTTTTTAAAGTCTTTTTTGCTTAATCCAAGGAGTGTTTCCATCAGTGAAATAATTAGGTGGAAAATTAATTTTGTTAGAGGAAGTCTTCGATTTGTTTTTTCCTTTGGTAACATAAGTATTAAATACTACTACTTATGAATATTAAATACGTTTTGTAAATATTAAGCATTATTAGTAATGTAAACACTATTTTTGAGTGTAAAAATAATTTAAATATCGTTGTTATACCCGAGTCTTCCAAATGTACATAACTCACGAATCCTTGCTCCATATTTATCACAATTACTAGTGAAATAAATAAAGATTTCAAGAATCGGCAGCACTAGGAAAATTTCAATTAAAGCAACTATGAAATTGATCAAGAGACCTTTATCAGATTGAAAGTGAATTTGAAGACAATCAAGTAAAAGTGCTAAATGTTTAAGCTTTTTCAATTGTGATTTTTGATGTCCTGTTTTATAATTTCCTTCAAAAGTTAAATATAATTTGGTATTCCATTGTTGATTTGGGGTTTCATTGTATCTATTTCATTGTTGTCATTTGAAACGAGTAATATGCACAGAATGGGAAGGAAATGCTATGATTGGCGATAATAAGCATTGCCAGTTAGGGCGATACTGATGGAATATGGTAACCCGTCGTAGACCTATCCGAACAGTCGTTTGGCGAAGAAACTTTAAGTCGCCAATTTATCGATAGGCAAGAACGTGTTTTTGCGTTTTATTAATTTTGTAACTTGCTTTGGGACTTCAAATATAATCCTGAATTTTTTTACAAGTAATAGACATATTAAACTATATTGTTCCAAAATATAGTTTTCGTCAGAGTTGTCCTTCATTTCATTTTGTGTGCCTATTTTAAGTGGAAAACCGTCATTTTATAATTTTCCTTTTGCTGTTTGGAAGATGAAGGACATAAAAGCCGACTTCCAAACTTCAGAAGCAGTTTTATCATACCTTGCACTGTATCTGGTATGAATTTCAACGATGCATTTAAATTCCTTTAGCCCATAGAAACCTTTTTATTTCTATCAAAATCGACTATTTTCCCTTTATCGCTACTATTTTTTAGCTTAAATATGATTAAAATTGTTTCCAAATAGCTAAAAAGAAAATTCTTCATAGATTACAAAAATATGTCTACGTTAAGTAGTTTTGAGAAAGAGGTCTTCAAACATGCAACATCAAGCGATT
Source organism: Meta bourneti (assembly GCA_933210815.1). Taxonomy (NCBI): domain Eukaryota; kingdom Metazoa; phylum Arthropoda; class Arachnida; order Araneae; family Tetragnathidae; genus Meta; species Meta bourneti. The sequence continues at coordinate 8,535,650 of OW119934.1, read as the reverse complement.
TCGCAACTGCTCTTCAAAGTTGCAAGTCCTTAAAATGCCTGAAACTTCCAAAATATTTCATTTTGAGCCAAAATGTTTTGAATATCATTATTTATACATAGACAAATTTCATGAAAATCCGTTACCCTACGGCCACCGTTTTTTTTCTGATTTTTGATCATTTCACATGGAATGACCCTTTTCCAATTTTATCGTCTTGTGTTTGGCGTAGCTTACCCTTCTCTGGATCTTGCGCCCTAAAACTCAAATGAAGCAACCATTCAACATTGTTTACACATATTAAGAACATTGAATCCAACGAAATTGAAACATCACTGAGGTAAACTAGTAAAGATCGATCCATGTCAAGTCATTTGAGTATTAGGTTGAACCTTTTTCCTTAAGGTTGGTTGGCAAAATGAGTTTTAATATGTTGTGCAAGAGTGTAGAGCATCTTCAATTGCTGTCGTTCCTCGCAACGACTGCTGAAGAAGCATCTAATGAGACGGGGAGAACTCTCCAGACGCTCTATCTAAGATAAGAACTTTTTGCCGACACTTCCCCTGCCTTATTTTTTCTCCCCTTCTGCCAGAGAGCGCTTTTAAGACAACATTGCTTCAGCAGCTCATTAATAACCAGTCTTGACAAATTCCTCTTCAATTCCAAATGAACTTTAAATGTGGTACACAGAAGATTGGGAGTTTAGCTCTACACTTGCTATTAAAGACAAGAGACTACTTTAAAGGGAATTTATTGTTATAAAATTTCAACTAAAGATTTTCACTCAAGCCTATTTTTGAAGAGATGAAATAGTTGACATCACTATTCTCCATAGATATGGCGCTGTAAGTGGGCATGTAACCTGTGATTATACAGTAATGTAATTAAATATTTAATAACTAATTGGTCACGCGAAAATTCCATTCAGTTAGCAATCGCTTAGCCTTATTTTCCAAGCTTTTCTCATCGAAGCAGTCAGTCAAAAAATATCCTCACACCTTATTCCCAAAATCAGACGAGCCAAAAGCGCTATTAGACTTGGGCCTATTATAAATAAATGCATTTAATTTGCAAAAATTCTTCATATTTATGAAGGCACTATTTCCAAATTTTCAACTAGCAATACCCACTTTTAATGTTATTTCCCATTCTATAATTCCACTGCAATTAAATTTTTTGGGTCATTCTGACCATTAAATCCGGTATTATAAGTTCATACGTAGAGTTCAGAATTGAATAAATCCCCTAGCATCTTTTAGGTCGAAATTTCATCAAAAGAAATCCTCAGAGAAGCATTTCAGAAAATGTCTCGAATGGCACTCTAAAATAATAAATAGCTAATAAATAACAAAGCTTGAAATTATTATTTTTTGTTTAATAAATGTTATGCAATATTTTGCAATTGACAAATAATGGTGACGTTTTCTTTTTATTCCCTTTTGGATTCGTAGAATGAAACAGCACGCAATTTTTAATAATTAATTATCCATGCAAGTAATAAGTCCTGTTAAGCATATGACCAAAGTTGATACAAATCAATAAGCGATTGGATTATTTATTTCGCTGCATTTCTAGGATACTACACAGGCGCGCATCTTAGTATCTTCACGACTCAACTGACGTTCAACATTGCGCTTAGATGCTTCTAGTTAGAATCAAATATTAATTTCAAAAATATTTCTTTGCATACATTTGGGCCCATTTCGTAATAAACATTCACCTACAAAAACTGTTGAGATAGTGACTTAGAATCACGATTATTGCCGTATTCGTAATATCCGATCATTTGACCTTTTATCACATTTTCTAATTCGTGGGACTCGAGCTTTCGTACATTCTAGCAATTGAATATAAATTCGCATGGATACAAATGGTCTAAATAAATGAAAATAGCATTTTGGAGCAACAACAATCAACGATACAGTTTGACTCTACAAAAAGTGAGATGAAACTGATCGGCTGAAATGAAATTTCCCTGAGTTTGAGATGAGTCAATTCCACTCGAAATGTTTACGTTTCAATTCATAATTTTTCAATTGTCAATTATTTAATAATTAGAAAATTTTGCTTTGAAAGTAAGAGAATGAAAAAAGGGCAGTTTTGTTGCTTTTAATATTACGTAAAAGTTGCTTTGCCCTCATGTAACGTCAGGATCTCTGAATTCAAACCACTCATAATTTCGGATCTTTTCCTTCGGGGGTTGCTCCCGGACCGTCGCCAATAGCCCGTTCTGTTCCTCCAGTGCGACGTTAATTAAAATACCTACCAACCGCTCATAACTCATAAATTTGACTTAACTAAGTATTTATATGAATTCTGGCTATTTATATGAAAAAGATCATAATCTAATCAGAAATGTTTGTCCTATAAAAAAATTGAGCTGACACAAATTTTAATACGACGGATCCTTATGCAAATGAGATTTGCACATTTATTTATAATAGACTTTACAAGATCTAATGAGACTTGGTTTGTGACTTCAGGGACGGGAATAAGATGTTCGGATTATCAATTTTCGAAAATTTGAAAATTATTTTAATACTAGTTTTGGAATTCGTCGCTACCTTTCGATTCGATTTTGACTGGCAGATCATTGAAAATTGCACCATTCTATTCCTCCAGATAGCTAATCTATTTTTTTTATTCTTTGTAACGTATGGGGAGCATCGCCACGAATGAAGCCACATGTGCGTAAGTCAAGAGTAATAAAAAACACTTTGGGGAGTTTCCTGTCACTCAACTGAATATCTTGGATCTTACAAAAGACAGCTTCCGTTGTTGACTTTTGACTCTTGGCTTCATGCTCCAATCCAATCATCCGCACGAGGTGAGTTTGCTCTATTAAGAACGAATAAGTTTCCATTTTTTCCCGCATTTAGTCGGTCAAGGAACAACAAATGTCAATACGTGATTTTTGCCTTTAAGAGGTTAGTCGTCCTCAAAATCAAATACATTGTCTTCCAGTGTCTCGAAAACATTCGTTAGACAAGGAATGAAATCTTGCAAACAAAAGCGGTCTTATATCTAGAAGTGAATGAAGTTTGATAGATTATCCGCATATAAGCTGACTTGAGACCACTAACCAATGCTATACATCAAACACTGGGATCGAATGGGCACAGATGGAAACTTGAGTAATAAAGTTTGTTTGGAGATTTTGTTGGTGTCATTTCTAATTCTTTTCAACCGTTTAGACGAGAAAATCGCCCGAAGACTTAGAAGTAATAATCTGAGTATTCAAATGGGGACTATTAAATCACTACTTTGAATCATCAAACGCGTGCCAATGATTTCTCTTTATTTGTAGTCCAATGCAATATACTAGTTTTCCAACTCGCCTTATATTGCTTCAATTTGTGCACTGATTTTCACAAAGATTTTCTACCTTTAAACGGAATGAATTGTGGTTGAATCTTCATTTTATGAAAATACTTTCATCCAATCATTGACGTTGGAAACCACTTTGTGGATCAACGTTAACTAATTTAATGATCTAAAATATTTATTTACAAGCGAAGTAAATTTCATTAATCAAAAAATAATTGAATCCTTTGGATTTACCTTCAAATACCTTGATCTGTAAAATGTCTTGTTTCAATCGATAGTTTAAATACATTATTTTATTCTGAAACATTCTGTCTACCTCGTCATAGGAAGAGAAGTATCCTGGTCAGCCTTTTCCTAGAAAGTGGATCCTTGTACATTTCTAGAATATACATTTAGAATGCACTTGTATGTGTATTAATATTAGCTATGCTGCATTCTGATCGAAATAACTGCTTTCAAACATGCTAATCAATGCTTGAAATGTCCTCAGGACTGATGCATTGTGTTTATAAATGCACGTTTTAATTCACGGCATTTTTCTCCGTCTAAAAATGTTTTATGGTTAGATTTTACGGCATTCTTATCAAGAGAGCATTTCGGGGCTCGATGGATTACCTGATTTCTGATGTATTGGTCAGAGGCATCGAGTGCGATTGGACTCCGAAGTTGACCTAGGAGAGCTTCTACGAAAGGAATTTTTTAACACTTGGTGCTCGCGCGTGCTGCCATCGGGCCGTTCACATACTTTCCTTCCCGCCCTTTAGTGTACTGTGTAAAATTACTCCAATCGTTCCTACTGACGAAGGTTAAACTGAGCAGACAGAAATGGATCCTTGAACTTCACTAAACTATTATGAAAAGATCTAAAACAATCAAAGTAAACTGCAACCGATTTCGGAGCTTTTAATGTTTCCTTTTCGGTGTGACCTTTCAACGAAACTCCGGAGTTGAGGTTCCAGTATAAAGATAATGCTGAGTTAAGGGAAGATTTCACTTTTTTAGCTGGAAATTCTTTTGGGACATTTTTACGCATTTTTCGAATGCGGTATTTAATTTTAAGTACGCATTTTATTTGACGTATCATCACTTATGTAGATCCTTAAAAATGCTTCAAAATCTATTTTTCTTGATGGAAATATTTTAAAATCTTGTTTATCCAATACATGAATTTTTGAATTGATGAAATTGAGAGAGAATGATGAATTTGAGTAAATTCATCTACGTTAGATGAAACGTCTAGATAGATTACGTTTTTTACCACTTTCGGAATCACTTTGTTCACAATTGTACATTCTGTTCTATGATTCTCCAATTAATTCTCGAATTCCCTTTGAACGAATTTCAATGGGATCAATATCACTTTAGATCGAAATATCGTACGATTAACGCACTCTTTTTATTGACATAACAAATTTAACACGCCCTCGGCTTTTGTAAATAACATTGTAAAAGTTACAATTTGTCACGGATCTAGTGGAATAACAACCAATTGTACTATTTTAAGTTGATAACTAATTAGTTAACTAAGAACAAACTAAACGTACTTTAAAAACAGATCCAGAATTTACAATAACGGTTAGGTTTTTTCAAAATGGAGCAAGACTGGCCACAAATATTTCTATGGACGTTGTTAAGCGAATAAAAATTTGGATTCAACATCTCCAACCGAAAGATTAGAATTATTTATTAGGCTGTCAACAAATTCATCTGTCCAGCTCTGTTCTTGTGATTGGCGGAAAATTATTCCTTTCAATCCCTACCTTTAATGTTTAGGATAAACCGCATCGATCTAATTTAGCGCTCGTGTAGTAGAAAAAGATCGTAGAGCGACAAACTAAACTAAAACTTTATATAAACGAAACTAATTTTTATATATTTGCTTGAAGTTGTACAATCAAATACATTGATGAATTATCATTGGTAAAGCCCTGCGATCTTCAGATAGAATTCGTTTCAGTTTTGAAAAAACACGTTCAAAAACACACTCATCAGCATTGATTTTCTTTGTACTTATAGAAAGTAATGGAGGCTAAACAATTTGAGTGATTCAGTTTGTTCACTCAGAAAATAAAACACTTAATTATACATCACAAGTTGCGCAAACATTTTTTAATGATTGAAGCCCTTTCTCGATCTGAGCATATCTTTGCTCTGTCATGGATATGGTTCGAAAGCACGAATCGTCATTGCTCCATTTTTTTTGTTTCGTCGTTAAGTCCATAAGATGAGGAATGAGCACAAACTATAGAACATACTATGTTGACATTTTTAAAGCTGGATTTGAGGTTGGGATATTAATTAACTTTCTTGAACTGAATTTCACAAAATCGTTTTGGTGGCTAACTAACATTATTGCTAATATCGCAGTAATTTTCTCATTAACGGAATGTATTGATTTCATCTTCATCCAAGAAATTTCCCTCATTTTGTGAAGTTCTATACTTATTATGGCATAAGGTAAATCCGGATTTTTTTCAATTGGGGAGAACGTAAGTTATGTAAGTCCTGGAGAAATTTCCCTTTTAGCGGAGTTTTATCCGGGCCACAGCACTTTTTCTGGTTTGAGAAGTTTCGTTTTTGAAAACTGTTCATCCTAGAGATTAGTAGAAATTACTGTGCACTATCTACTTTCATTTGAATGGTTTCCCTGCATTGTGATCGAAACAACCCAATTAGTCATTAGGTATCATTACTTATACTTCCGAGAAAAACAATTTCGATTTCGTTTCCTACTGATAGGCAAGTGAACATGACTCACTTTTTACTTTTTAGGCATTTCTCATTTTCAGCAGGATTCTTCCATCACTCATTTCCACATGGTTTATTGTTAAAAACAGGTACTTTCGTTTTCGTAAGCGGGGGTTTCCGGTTGTATATAAGGATGCTTATCTACAGTAGTAACATTATTGCTAATATGTTTAGACTATGTAGAATTCGAAACAATGCGGGCCGCGGTGGTCCGGTTTGAAGAGTAAAGCTGGCCACTCACGGTCGTTCCAAATGGATTGGCGTGGGGTCACTCCATTCCATTTGGAGCGACCTATAAAATGGGGATCATTCACGGACGCTCCATCAGAACACTCCATGCCTTTCTTGAGATGACTTCTGTGCGAAATACAGTGTTCCTCTACATCAATGGACGACGAATTTCTTTTACATTCAACAGCAGAGTAGCAACTGTACATCAAGAGTAGAAGTCCAAAAAGGATGTGGGTGAAACAGTGGCTTTTAAACAGACTCATTCTTAGCCATGTAAACTTATTGAACGAATTATCCCTGGAACCCCATGATTGGAGGAATTAACTCCGGATGGAAGGGAGAAAGACTTATTCCACCTGCTCAATCTGGTAACCCCTTTAATTAAGAAGAAAGACGAATATGAGACAAAGCATTAGTCCTCATGAAAGACTGGCAGCAACTCGGATTTTTAGCAAGAGCATGAGTTATGAAGAACTGAAATTTCCTTCAGTTATATCTTCTCAACGTCTGGGAGTGATTATTCCCGAGACTTGTTTATCTACACTACTGTTTGTGAAAATTGCAACACCATGAAGGAATCATGCAAATTAAATGAAACTTGCAGGAAATGCAAAACAGGTTAGGATATGCAAATGATTAGAATTACAAAGCGATCACGCATGTGTGGTCCGAGAAACACCCTCTAAGATTCCAAGTGAGCCGTGTATAAAAAGCACTCTAAAGGTGCGTTAAAATGTGTCGTTGTTTGTCTGCTGTAAATGATTAATTAGAAGTCAAAATGTCTCGCCAAAAACGCAGAGTGCCATACGAGCAACTAACGGAGTTCGAACGGGGCCACATGATCGGCCTCCGTGAGGGTGGACTTTCGTATCGTGAAATCGCCACTCGCACGGGGCGTAATGCCACAACAGTGATGCGGGTGTGGAAGAGATGGACCATAGAGAACCGGACAAGTCGAAACCCCGGAAGTGGGCCACGCAATATGACGTCACCACGGGACGACAGACACCTCATACGCATGGCGGTGACGGACCGTACAACATCCTCTCGTGCGTTGGCACAACATTGGAGCACGTCTACAGGTGTGTCATTGTCTGCCCCACGGTTCGTCAACGCTTGCTGCGCCATGGGCTACGTGCAAGGATTCACCTGCGCAGGATTCCCTCAACGCTGAACCACCGACACCTTCGGCTACAATGGGCTCACCAACACTGCCAATGGTGTGCCGATTGGAGACAAGTCGTCATCTCAGATGAGTCCCGCTACAATCTGGACTATAACGATGGACGCGTACTCGTCAGACGCTACAGAGGTGAGCGCATTCTCGCGGAGTGTCTTATTCAGCGTCATACTGGACGAACGCCTGACGTTATGGTCTGGGGCGCTATTGGATATCATGGGCGATCCCGCCTACTGCAAATTGTGGGTACCCTGAACAGCGGGCGCTACATCAGGGAAGTTGTGGAGCCCGAGGTCCTACCCCTCCTGCAACGCATTCCCGGAGTTGTATTTCAAGACAATGCCCGTCCACATGTTGATCGGAATGTACAAGCCTTCTTCAGTGCACGACAGGTTCCGCTTCTTCCATGGCCTGCACATTCCCTGGATATGTCGCCCATTGAGCATGTCTGGGATTACATCGGACGGCGACTCGCTCGTACCGCTCGTCGGGCCGAAAATACAACTGAACTTTGTCATCAGATAGAGGCCATATGGAATGCAATTCCTCAGCATTACATTTAGAATCTGTATGATTCGATGCCACGACGTGTACAGGCTCTCATCGCTGCGCATGGCGGCTGCACAAGAGATTGATTTTCGGCATTATTTTTGTTTTATTGCTCTGTAAATTTGATCGTTTATTTGAACCGATAATAAGTAATACGTGGAATAAATTTTATTTCTGATGATTCTTTCATAGTGTTGCAATTTTAACAAACAGTAGTGTATAACGAAGGCCTTAAACGATTACATGAATTACAACCTTTTTATTGTTTGTTTTTTATTTACAAATGTTCATAAAAAAATCAGGAATCAAATAATGTAACATCAATAATAAAACCATATCAATACTAGGTTTATAGGCTCAAATAAAATTTAGTTAGAATTAAGTAACTATATGAAAAAGAATTAAAAAATATAAAGTAAAAAGTAAATATAAAGTTTAAAATGAAATATAAATTAAAAAGTTAAAAAGTAATATGTCGCTATTTGCAATTAGTCTAAGTATGCTGTCATAATCGCATTTTGACCTGTTACATGGGATTGGGCATTTCCTGATCCTGAAGGAACAGAAGCGTTTGGGGGCGCCACAGGATGTTGCGGGAAGGCAGAGCTGGGCTTGACGTATTCAGTCACAATACATGAAGTCACGTTCAGATTTTTTGTCTCGCTATAAAAAATCACGTCACTGATTAGTTTCTGACAAAAGATACCATCTCGGGTGGCATGTAATGCAATTTTTCCGCCACATGTTCTCCAAACGACACGTATTTTTCTTTAGAGACGGGTATTTCTGTTGGCCGGTCTATGCATTTCGCAATTTTATCCAAAACTTGGCCCGCTTTGGATTGTGGTCGTTTAAAACTCACTTGAGGCGTAGAAGGGGTAGAAGTTGAACATGATGAGACCTGAGAATCGGTTTCTACTGGATCATCAATGTCATCCTGAAACTGATATGTCAAGTCAATTACTCTAAAATAAGTTATAATTACACTAATGTATAGTTACAATAGGTAATTACGTATCAAAATTTGTTCCAGACTCCTGGGAGTCAATGAGAATGGAAGGAAATAGCAAAGTTTGAAATGAGGTGGAATTTCCCTAACTGCCTAGGGGCCGTCGAAGGAAAGCATGTGAGAATAACCCCACCCCTAGGAAGTGGTTCTTTTTTCTAATTATAAAAAATTCAACCGCGTTGTTTTGATGGCTTGTGCAAATACAAATTATGAGTTAATTTTGTTGTGAGGTTGGAACTAATGGTAGAATTTCGGATGGCGGCGTTATAAAAAACATGAAGTTTTATGAGGGACTCATCGCTGGGACACTAAACGTTCCTCCACCGGGGCCGGTTGAAAGATCGACGATGGATATACCCTATGTTTTCGTTGGGATGAGGCTTTTTTCTTGAGGGCTGATTTCATGAAACCGTAGAATCAACAAACCCTGAATGAAGAACGTCGGATTTTCAATTACCGACTCTCAAGGGCAAGAGTGGTTGAAAATTCATTTGGAATTTTGTCGAACAGATTCCGAATTTTCCAAACTAATATAAACTTGGATCTACACAGGATCGATCTTGTGGTGCTAAGTTGTGTTCTACATAATTTCCTTAGCATGAATTGTACTAATTATTTTACCGAAGAGGATGCAGAAGAACCTACCTTCGAAAGAGTACTAACACCTTTAGAGCAGATTCCTCTCAAAGCTACTACTCATGCAAAATTAGTAAGGGAAATGTTGTTGATTACTTTAATGGCGAAGGAGCCGTTCACTGGTAAAATGAATACGTCTGAATTTTTGTATGTAAAATATTGATACATTTTGAATAAAAGAAATATTACCTAAGCATGCAATGAACTAATTTTCATATTATTAATTGTCCTCACCTCATCATAACCAAAAGGCATGTCATCAATTAATGCTGCTGCTCTTTTGGACACTCTTGGAGTCCAAAAAATGAAGCAGATCGAAGTACCAAAGTTTTGGAACGTGGACTTGGTCGCTTCTAGCTCCAGACATCCTTCCGCTGTTTCTGTGTGTGTGTGATGACATGATCTTTATAAAAATAATAAACAGCATAAACTAAGGTTAGTTGTTACATGTACGAGAGACAATATACAAAAAAATAATAATTAATAAATTATCTCTATTATTTACCTTATTAAGTTCTTTTCGGAAGGAATTTCGCATTGAGTTTATTTTTTTAACCATTTCTTTTGTGGCATTTGGATCTTTGGTCTTGAAGAGTTGAAGAATACGTTCGTATGCTTCATTTATTTTATTCTTGTTATGGTAGTCTGTGGTCTTTCACAGACACGGGTGCTCTTTGTAAATTTCTATTACTCGAACAAACTCGCGGTTGGATGACATTGTAAGGCAATCCGATAGAAACAATTTAACTAACATTCACCAATCCGGTAAATTGGCCACAGTCGAAGATGTCTTTACTAGACGGAGGTTCAACATCTACTAGTCCATTTGCACATCACGATTCGACACTGACGAGCGCGCCATCGTTCCATTTGTCTCGAGCTACGGGTTGGGTTTCATGGGGACGCGGAGCGTTGGCGTGATGGAACAGAACGATGGAATTCCAGCCTGTTGGATATCCGTCGCTCCACTTCATTGAAACCTAGACAAGTTTTCACACTCGCGACACGTTTTTGGAGTGATGGCATTCCGTTTGGCACGATGGAACAACCGTGAGTGGCCGGCTAAACGGACAAACAACAGGAGGGTTGCGAGTTCGTATCCAGCCAAAAGACTCGTGTACAAAGGGGGCACGTTAAATCTGTCGTGGCCTCAAATGTCCTAACGTTGGCGTGGTGTGGAAGTTTGGAGAGTGGGGTGCCAGCTCAGGTATTGCCTCATCATCTGACCGTAAAATTACGAGGTGTCCTTGGACCTTTCCCTTCGGGATTGATCCCGGACCGTCATCAATAGCCCGTTGTGTTCTAGGGGGACGTTAATTAATTACCATTATTAAACCTAATTCACATAGGTCGACTAAAGAACTTGTTGCTTTTTTAGCTAATTCTTGTTTTCCTCAGTTCGGGATCGAGCAGCAATTTTTCACTGAGTCAGTTCATCGAGTGCAGCAATAAAATCGTTCACTGACTCATCTTCTAATACACGCTTGTTGAATTTCAAATATAGTGTTCTTTTTTCGTCAAAATGATCATCGAAACATTGTATAACAGTATTAGAGACTTTCGCCATTGTATCAAAAGACTGAAATATTTCTTCGGCCAATTCAAGTGTTTTGTTCATCCTCGAAATTTGTTAACCTCCCAATTTAAGGTGGCGAGTTCATTAGCGTTGTTTGAAATTTCAGTTTATCGGCTTTTATTGTTATCAACTCTAGTATCATATGACGTAGAACGATTTTATCTCTTGGTTAAGTTGAAGCTTTATTGAAAACGTGTACCTAAAAGTTCTGAAAATGATGCGTTTTACAAATCGACCCAAAGTGTGTGATTTAATTCAAGCGTTCCTTTTCTTGCATTAGAGTACATTTACACATTTTTCCTAAAGCATTTAGTAACTCCTTTTTTAAGGCACTTTAAAATTCCTCTTTAGTAAATAGGTTTAACATGTAATGAACAAACAACAAATAATAAAAATAGTCAATATATTTATAAGGGGTAAAAAAAGATATTTCATACACGATTTTTTTTCCTTGATAAAGTGTTATGAATTTTAGTCTGAAACTTCCTTACGAGTCTTTTTTCTATAGCACAAGTGTAACACATGACATTCAACTCAAACCCACCGTTTTACAATTCTTCCACACCGTATTCAGTAAATCACTCAAATTTCATCTACTGCATGTATTAATAAAGAGTAGATAACGTTTAGTACAAATGTACGTTTTAATTTTATGTAAAATATTGGTTTGGCGCATAGGACACGTTGACATACTTTTAGTACATATCATACATGTCACCAGATGACCTCAAGACTGTAAAGTAGCATCCATTTCCGATTCCATGCAAAATTTACAAAGTCGTTCGTCCTTGTTGTATGAGGAGTAAAGTTTTACATCGGGTTTTATAAAAACATTGGCATTATTGTTGATTTCCTCCAACACCTGTACAATTTCATCTATGGGTGTTCTTTTTAGCCTAGGGTCAACAATCGGTCGTTGCTGGGCTACCAAACAGTTTGGATAAAACTTTGTGTTTGTGTCTGACGACATCCTCCTTTTGCCAATTTTCAAAATCTATCCTCCACACCAATACCACCTGACCCCGTCAGAGACACCCATATAATGCAATCCAGGTCTCTAATGTCAAGATCTGTGCGTGACCAATCTCTAAACGTAGATAGGCGTTTATTGAGCAGACATGCTTGGAACTTTTGGCTTCAAATTTATATAATGGTTATTCATTTTCCTTAAAATTATTATGCTCTGTTACTCTTAAGTGTAAAATTGTAGTGCAGAATGAGTAGAAAAGGTTCTCTTCGTCAATTTTTTAAAAATCTGAACTTGTCGGATATTAGTTTCCTTTCAACAAAGGCAAAGACTTGTGTGCCCACAAATAAATAATTCAATTTGCTGTTGTAATTTTAGAAAAAATTAAAATGCAGAATCAAGAGAATTCGGTATACTTTAGAGTTCTCACTTTAAAGAAAGTCAAAATGCGTTTCTCTTATAAATTATATTTGGTTAAGTTTTCATTTTCTTTTTCAAGTTTAGTCGTAGAATTAAATTGTATTCAGCGAATAAAAGTGGTAGAGTAAAAAGAAAAATTCCATGTGTAGCGCGGACATTAATACCACGCCATCTAAGACTTTAAAGACGCGCAGGCGCAGAACAGCTCCCCTGCGTGAATCTGAATGAGACCCGTCAGTTAGGACAAAGTAGTGAGGGAGAACAGTTGTCCCTTCTTCCCCGAGAATCTTTTTAACCTTAAATATTATGATACCGTGCCCATATAACGATTGTTTCTAATTAATGTCAAATGTTTAGTGTTCGTGTTTGTAAAAATGTAATGTCTTTTGTTAGTAAGAATAAACTTAATTGCCTGAGAGAGCTAGCCTTGTGTTATAATTGGCGCCCAACGTGGGGCCATGTTTTCCTTCTCTTCCTCTTTGTCCTAACTCACTTTAATTTTTAGACTCCCCTGTCTGAAGAATTGCAATATACACCATCCAGGTACCCAGGTTATTTGATGTGATATAAAGTCTGATTTTTAGATAAGTACATTTATGTATTTTATTTTAATATCCGTAATCTTGTTGATTTATATTATGCTATTTTGCATTCATTATCTTATCATTGATAAGTATATGTGAATTACGTTAAAGCATTTTATCATCTTGCCAACCAGGCATATTTTATTATGAAGCACACCCAGTGCTATCCTTATTATGTTATGTTATGATTTCGAAAACGGAAGTAGATCGAGTAGCTTATTACTTAGTTTTGTAAAGTAGCATGACCAGTTAAGCATTTTGCAATCCATGCATATCTCGTATAAATGCACATCCAATGCTATTTTGAAAACATGTTAAGTTACATTTAATTTGATTACTCTTAAAAATTGTGATATTGAAAAATTGATTCTTCAAGCAGTAAGAATATTTCTTTTACTTGTGTACCGGATTCATTCCGAAAAAGAAAACCAGTGTGACTCATTTTATGCTATGGCTCATTTTATTCGTGTTGATTAACCTTGAGTTTTGATCTATGATTTTTCGAAGTGTATTTATGTGTTCCTTTTAAATATCACTGTGTTAAGAATGTATCTTCGTAGTTGAGTCAGGAAAAGTATTACATTTGGGATTGTTTATAAACATTAATATTCAGTTTCGGTTTCACTTCTTACTGGGTTGAACTGCGGATATTTTATCTGTGGATTTCACTTAGTATTTAGTATTTTATTAATATCTTGGTAAACTCTGAAAATTGATTTAAATACTGTGGAATTTGAATACTATTTATATAAATGTGTCATTATAACTGAATGTTTATAAAATAACTTAAAGTCAAAACTTTGCATTTGGTCTCAATAAATAAATAATCATGGCGTTTCTGGGGAAAGGTAGAAAAGAAGATCTCAGAAATTTGGCTAAGGAAATGGGACTGGACATTACTGATGACTTAAAAATTATAGATCTTAAGAACCTTATAACTAAATCCGAAGACTTCGAAGAGGAACTTGTAAAAAATATGCTATCAACTGTTATCGAGGAACGGGTTGATAAAGAAAAAACAGCTGAATTAGAAAGACTGGCGACAGATAGAGCGGCTGAAATAAAACGAATCGAAAAAGAGAGAGACTTTGAATTAGAAAAACTTCAATTAGAAGCAGAATCCCAACTCGTTGCCAAAAATAACGTATCAGCAAGCGTTCCAGATGTTGAACACCCAAGATTTGAACTGCATTTAGGAATTAACTTATATTGCATAAGTTATTTCCTAACTTCAATCCCGACACTGATGATATCTCTATTTTCTTACACCTATTTGAAAGACAAGTGAAATTTCTAAAAGTTCCGGAAGTACAGTGGGTACCTTACTTAATTGCTGTTTTACCAAGTGAAATTACTAAAATCATCGCACGTGAACCTGATGACAGAGCTCAAGACTATGAATACGTTAAAGATATTCTCCTAAAAAGATTTAAGATGAGTGCTGAACGCTTTCGACAACTCTTTGCGACTCACAAGAAGAGTGCTGAATCCACTTGGAGGGATTACTATTTTGAACTCAGAACTTATTTTGAAAGTTGGATCAAAGAAGTTAATGTGGATACGTTCGAAAAACTTAAAGACCTAGTAATAACGGACCAAATTAAGAAGAAATGTCCTTCTGACTTTAAAGACCACCATATAGATGAATGGGGATACCTCTGTTCGCCTGTGGAACTGGTGGAAAAGTTGGATTCCTTCGAGAATCACCGAAATAACTTCAAGAAAGAAGGAATTATTACAAATAAAAGAAAATCATTCTTCAAACCTGTAGAAAGAACGGAAAGATACTTGCATCCCAAAAAAGAGTTCCATGAAAAGAAATTTGAGAATACAAAACCGAAAGAAACATCTACTATCCACTGTTATGGTTGTGGCACACCTGGCGTAACCAAGCCCAAATGTCCAACCTGTGCTCCTGCAAAGGGCAGAACCGAATTCAGTGCTGTTACGACCTCCGAGTCACCTTCTGCTTTGGTTGCTTTCCTTCCTGTCCGAATCAACCAAGTTAATGGAATTGTCTGTGCTGATTCCGGAGCCACACGCTCCATTGCTGGAGAGGGTTTGTCCAAAATTCTTCAGAAACAAGGTGCGAAGTTTGAAAAAGAATCGATCAACTTGACGTTTGCTGATGGACGATCTTCTGTTGCTGAACTCCTCACCACCCAGGTGAATGTCCAGATAAAAAATAGAAAAATTTTAACCTCTTTTATAGTTTTGCCTGACACCAAAGGAAACAGAACATTGCTAGGACTTGACTTCTTACATAATGCAGGCCTGGTTCTTGACCTTAAGAGTCACAAATGGTATTTTTCTGATAGCCCTTACAGAAAATACCCTTTCGAAAAGGACATTCACGTACCTCCGTCTCCACACTCGGAATACGTTTCTGAAGTAAAAGCTGAATCCTTACGAGAAAATGAAGGAACCATGCTTACCACACAGCAGAGAACCACTCTCAGTGTTGTATTAAAGGAATTTGAAGAATTGTTCAAACTAGGGGGAGATCCTACACCCTATATCGAACACCATATTGACACACAAAACAGACCACCTGTTGCTGTTCCTCCATATAGAGTTTCTCCAGCCAGAAGAGAAATTCTAGAAGCTGAGATTAACAGACTTCTACATGAAGGTATCATCGAACCTTGTGAATCACCGTATGCTGCTCCTGTTGTTTTGGTCCCCAAACCGAATGGAACTTTTCGTCTTTGCGTCGATTACAGGAAGCTGAATTCTATCACCAAAACTGATGCATATCCCTTACCAAGGATAGACGATCTTCTCCACACTGCCAAACACACGCAGTACATGAGCACCATTGATTTAAAAGCCGGATATCACCAAGTGAACGTTTCTGTTGCTGACAGAAACAAAACTGCTTTTACATGTCCTTTTGGAACCTACCGTTTTGTGCGCATGCCCTTTGGACTAAAGAATGCACCAGCAACTTTCCAAAGATTGATTGATGCCTTCAAAAATGGTCTGAAAGATGTGAGTATCCTGTCCTACCTGGACGATATTATTGTACTATCTCAGACCTTTGAAGAGCACATAGAAGATCTGAAAAAAGTCTTCCAAAGACTGATGCATTACAACTTGCGAGCAAATCGCGAAAAGTGCAATTTTGCATGCTCAAAAGTTAAATATTTGGGACACTTCATAACTTCAGATGGTATACAAGTCGATCCTGAGAAGACATCCGCCATCCAGGCTATGCCTGAACCCAAAAATGTGAAGCAAGTGCAGTCTTTTCTACAAACATGTAGCTGGTACAGACGCTTCATTCCGAATTTCTCTAATGTTGCTAGACCCCTTAGCAATCTTACCAAGAAGACCAGTCTTTGGCATTGGGAACAAGAGGAACAAAAGGCTTTCAACACCTTGAAACAGTTGCTAATTTCCCCTCCTGTTTTGAAGCAATGTGATCCTGCCAAACCGTACATGCTTCGGACGGATGCGAGCAGTTTTGCTGTGGGAGCTGTACTCTCTCAAGGTGAAGTTCCAGATGAACACCCCATTGAATATGCCAGCCGTTTTCTGACCGCAGCAGAAAAGAATTACAGCACAACTGAAAGAGAAGCACTAGCTGTGGTGTGGGCTCTTCAGAAATTTCGTGGATATATAGAAGGTGCTGAGATCACTGTAGCATCAGACCACCAGCCTCTACGATGGTTGATGAGCTTGAAGTCCCCTTCCGGTCGACTAGCTCGGTGGGCTCTCCAAATACAAGAGTTCAATCTTAAGATCTGCTACACACCTGGAAAATCCAATGTCATAGCGGACATGCTGTCAAGACCCTTTGCCGAAAGTCAAAGTGACAAGTGTGAAGTTGATCACTTCTTCGCAGCAGACCTACCTTCTAAAAGTACTAAAGAAGTACGTGAGTCCCAATTGAAAGATGACAACCTGCGTCAGATTGTTGAAAGTTTTGAGTCTTCCCAGAAGGATGAAAATTTTGCCAATTGGACTGAGCGAGGATTTGTAATGAATCAAGGAGTACTATATCGTTACGTTCCAGATGCCGACACCGAGGAGGCACAACTTGTTGTTCCTTCCCATGAAATAAGTGACGTTTTAAAGCAGTACCACGATGCTCCTACTGCTGGCCACTATGGTGAAGAAGGAACCTATCACCGACTCGCACAACGTTATTATTGGTCAGGAATGCGGTCTTCCATTGCTGACTATGTGAAGAAATGCCCAGAATGTGCCCGATATAAATCAACCAATTTGAAACCCGCAGGACTGTTAAGAACCCCTGTCCAGTCACAAAGGTTCGAGACTCTATCAATTGACTTGTTCGGACCCTTGCCCGAAGGGGCTACTAATAAACGTTGGATATTTATAGTTGAAGATTGTGCTACCAGATGGATAGAGCTCTTTGCTCTCGAATCAGCTACTGCTAAAGAGTGCCATCACACTCGTGGAAGAAATATTTCTTAGATATGGCATTCCCAGACGAATGATAAGTGACAATGGACCACAATTTATAAGTTCTGTCTTACAACAAGTATGTTTCATCCTTAAAATCGACCAATGTCTCACGCCTGTTTATCACCCTCAAGCAAACCCAGTAGAACGCAAGAATCGAGATCTTAAACCACGATTGGATATTCTCGTGGGCAACGAACACGATAGCTGGGAAACAAAACTTCCGTGTATTCGCTTTGCAATGAATACTCATAAATGTGAAACTACAGGATTTACTCCTGCCTTTCTACATTTTGGCCGAGAACTACGTACCATCTATGATGTAATGAATAATTTAACGTCTGTTATCGAAAACGACAACTTCGTTCCGGAGATAACGCCATACTTAAAACGTTTTTCGAAACTCTCCACCGAAATCAGAGATAGGATCGAGAAGAAGCAAGATCAAAGAAAACAACAGTTTGATCGTCGCAGACGACCGTTGTACTTCTCTCCTGGAGATAAAGTATGGATTACCCTACATCCTGTTAGCAAGGCTCACTCAAAGCATACTGCCAAGTTTGTTCCAAAAAGGGATGGTCCATATATCATCCTAACACAGAAATCGCCGACAACATACGTAGTCTCAAGACTCGAATCTCCCGAAGAACCTCTTGGAACATACCATATATCTGCACTAACTCCTGCTCAGAGCAGAGACACTCAGCCGGTGGCTCCACTAAAGAAACGAGGACGTCCACCAAAGACTAAAACTACCTCTTCACGTTCTGGAGTGCGATCACCTCAACAGAGCTGTCCGCCACGCCGCCCTGGCAAACAAGACTGTTCTGGTTCCTCATCGGGACGCTTTCGCAACCAGAGGGGGAGATTGTAGCGCGGACATTAATACCACGCCATCTAAGACTTTAAAGACGCGCAGGCGCAGAACAGCTCCCCTGCGTGAATCTGAATGAGACCCGTCAGTTAGGACAAAGTAGTGAGGGAGAACAGTTGTCCCTTCTTCCCCGAGAATCTTTTTAACCTTAAATATTATGATACCGTGCACATATAACGATTGTTTCTAATTAATGTCAAATGTTTAGTGTTCGTGTTTGTAAAAATGTAATGTCTTTTGTTAGTAAGAATAAACTTAATTGCCTGAGAGAGCTAGCCTTGTGTTATACATGCATATTTAAGTACATATATCCTTTCGTTAAAATCTTGCATTACAACACACCATTTTACTTGACGCATTATCACAAGCACATGTCTTCTGAGTACATTCTTCACTTATGCGTTCATAGTTACTCACAAAAGATAAGACTAAGATAAATTTTAACTTTACTGATTAGTAAGTGTATGGTGTTCACTGATTAGTAAGTGTATGGTTCTTCGTGCCTCTAGTTTACAATTCTTTTTCCAAGAACAGCTAACACATTTCAATAATAATGTTTAATATTTGTGCAATTGTGGATTTTGACGGATTTCAGACTCAAGAGGGTTTCTTAGTACATGAATACGGATACATCGCCATATAATCGCAAGTAGCTTCAAGAATTCGTTTCAACTTATCGCCTTATAAGCATAAACTGCAAAAGATCACAAAACTGTGCGATATGTTGCAAATTATATATGTGGTCTTCTTTCTGTCCCATGGCATTGGAAAGTGTGTCTCCTTTAGAAAGTTTAGACTCAGCTTTTAGAATTGTACGAGCAGACCAAGAGTGCCACTCAGTACCTAGTTGCTTACAAAAGTGGTTGTGTGGAAAAGAAACGCCTAGATGCATTGAATATTCCGAATATCAACTTGGAACAATATGGGTGTCCCAAATTTGAAGCACTATGTATTGTAAGTAGCAACAAAGAGGTCCAAAAACTATCATGTGGTCATCACAAATATAATTTGCATTGCCCCAAAGCTGAGGTGATGGCATTTAATAATTGGCTCGTCGGAAATATGTGTCTCTTAAAAAATGCAAGTATGTAAAAAATAAGTTCTTTTTTACTACAATGTATTATTTTTGTAAAATATATGAATCATAATGTTTCTTCTATTAAAAAGTGTTCTTATTTACTCTGTTTCTATGTGACTTCCTTCAATCTGTTTAAGAATTGTCTGCTGGTTTTTGCAAAGATTGTTTTAAGAATACATAGAATTCATATTTAATACATTATTTCAAAAATATTTGTTCATTTTAAAATTCCCATTAATACTTAAAATTTTCAGTTATTATTTAATTTTACTCATGTGTAAAACTATCAGCGGTGTGAGTAAATATTTAAATTATATATTAAATATCAAGAAAAAGGGCCAAAGTTAATTTGCTTAGCAATACAGATGTGCACACATTATTTTCAAAACAGAAACCCACTTACTATCCATTTAGCATAGCAATGTAGAACATTTAAAATTAAGAAAACAGTACAAAGTATCTTGTAAAATATTTCATAGCTTCGTACAGTATTGGTATTTTGTTCTGGAACTTAAATTGGGACAATTTTTCAAATAAATAAAAGAAAGTTTATGTTTAGTAAAATGTATGGTTTGCAAAAGCATTAAAGAAAAACAAGAATTTAATTTAGAATTTTAAGGACAAATGGTTCTTAATTCTATTTTTCACTACTTCAAATGTGCAAGGAAACATAGTATGGGTCTTGTAAAGTTTCACAAATTTATGTATAAAATATTTTTACTCTTACAGGATTTTTATAATTATTTTTTACTCTGCCTAAAACACACTTTAAGAATCAAACTTTTAAAAATGTCTCAATTGTAAAATTAAAAAATAAAAAGCAAATCTGCATTTAAATATTTGTAATAATTGTATTTTTAAAAAAATCTTCATTATTAAAATACGTGTAAGAGTATCTAATATACAATTAAGAGTAAAAGCATATAACTTAAAAATATAAATCCTTATATTTCATCCAAAAACAGTTTGTAAATCTGTATAATAAAAATTAAATCACTAAAATTTAGGAAGATTTATTTAAAGTAAAAAAATATGCAAGGAAAGCTTAATTAAAAAATAACATATGGTTTAGATTTTATAGAATAAATGATTTCAATACAATTATAACTTATTCAAAATGTGCATGTTCATAGTAAGGATCTTGTAAAGTTTCAAAAAGTTGATTCTTACTTAAGTGTACAATACTTAAAACAAAATTTCTGCAATAAAAATATGTGCTATAGCATCTAATGTATAATTAATTTTCGAGTAAAAACATCTAAACTAAAAAACATAATTCTTTATAGCTAAGAAAATTTATAAAACTTAATAAAAGACAAATAATCCAAAATACAGTATATGTGGTAAAACAGGCAAAAAAGTTTATTTAAAAACAAGATGTAAGCATTTATAAAAATACTATTCAGAAAGTCAAAGATCAATTGCAACGTTGTCCAAACATCGTCTTGTGTACGACACTGAGTTCTAGTTCGGGGGCACCTAAGTGGTTTATCGCTGCTCTATACAAGAATTTTACGAAACGTTAAGTTTATTCTAGGGCATAATAATGCATTCCCACGGGGCAAGCTGTGAAACCAAAATTGGTTTGTTGGATACTTCATCACAAGCAAGCTTCCATTTTCCAGAACAATTTTTAAAGAATTGTAGTTTTACCTAGAAAACACAAATTGCCTTTTCTGTCCAAATGAGACAGACGCTATGGGTGCATTAAGATCCAAGTTCTTTTCGTTGTCTTTATGGACACTTATACAGTCCTTACCATCTTTATAACGGTTCACACCAACACAAAATTAAATCTTGTACCAATCATTTGTTCCACTTCTGCCTTAATTTCCAATAGTAAAGGAGACCAAGGCTTGGCTGCAATACAAGATCCGCTAAAGGCATAGCTTATTCCTACGTCTCCGTATACTACAAGTTGCCGAGGCAAGGTACATTTTTTACCGTCAATTTCTATAGTAGTTTCCTCTTTCTTTAAGTACGTTAATTCGTTTTCCAATCGACGAAAATATGCCCAGCCTTCACGATCTGTAAACAATTTACCATACTCATAACATAAAGAATCTTTACAATATTTCTGCAAACACTGTTCTCTGTCTGCACGCATTTTCTTTGCAGGTCTAATGTCACTAGAATCCATGATTTATTTAAAACAGTAGAAGGGTAGAAAACCCCCAAAAAGAAGCAAAGTAATTCAAAGGCCCAAGATGCTCCAACTATGCTTTAAAAATCCTCTTATTTATCAAATAGTTTCTATCGTTATCTGTGATTCCTTGTTTAACTTCGTTCTTTCTGTTATCTTAATTAACCTACACGTGCAAAACAATACTTAGTCATATTCTCACAAGTCCCAGAGGCTTTTAGACTTTCAATCTGATACTTTACTTTCACAAATCTTGGGTAGAATGTATTTGCCTAAAATTGCACATTTCGTCAACATGTCGTATATAAATTCATTAAAATACAAATTAAAAAAAGATTTCCGTATTATAAATTCTATCTTATTACAGTTTTCAAACGGTTAAAATCCGTCATTCGTTTCAAAATAAACCCCTAGATGGCGATACCGGTCGCTTAACAAAAATCGAAAATGTTAGAATTTGTCAATCTATATGAATAAAGTAAAAAAATCAATTCATTCCTTAGAATTAATCACTTTTAAAATCACTAGATTGCACTACCAGTCATTTCAAAAGCATGTATTAAAACCCCCATGCAATTACTCAAACCATTTTCTAAAAATAGCACATTCCCAGAATTAAGAAAAAATACAAGTCAAGGAGAGAAAAATTGAACTCTACATTAATTCACCACCCATAGCTCCGATGGTTCAGTGGTAGCGCACTTGACTTCGGATCCTATGGTCCCAGTTCGAATCCAAGAAATTACTTTTTAATTTAAAATAATATGGTTTCGAATTTCTCCACCAGATGGCACTACCAGAGATTCATTACCATGGCAACACAACTCCAACAAAACGACGCCTTCTTTACAATGACTTCACCACCTCAAGGCATCACCCTCTTCTTATCAGCAATCATTCCCAACTCCTTATCAAACCAACGAAATCTTGTTCCTCCTCCAAAATCCAACAAACGGCTACCATCTTGAAAAAGAGGGTAAAGAAACCCCCATTCGACTTTCGTATGTGGTAGCATCACGCTTTCCGTAAGTTATTTTATTTATTTCAATATAGAGGCTGTTCGGACATTTTTTGAACGATTTTAATGGACTGAAGCTCAATTTTTTACATGAAATTTTTGTGTTTTAAATGTTCCATTTGATAGCCCTTATTGTTAACTATCTTTCTACACCTTAATTTCCATGATAATGACTTTTGTAGTATCGACAGTGGTATTTTGTCCCATTCGTGTTCCACAGTTTTCCAGTCCTTGAATGGTTTTCGGTCGACGTTTCGGTAATGCCCTTTTTAAAAGTCCAAAAGTCCATGGGTGAAACATCTGGAGACTTAGCAGGAATATCAGTAAAGGGAATCACTAAAGGAATATCAGTATTGACTTGATACCAGTTTCTTGTTCCATTTTTGCAAGAATTTAATAGTCGATTTAGATGTGTGGCTGCTACTTTACCCTGATGCAGTTCTACTGATTGTTGGCACTGTGGGTAAAGATATGGTATTTCTTTTTTGAATATTGGGATAAAATATGGTCTTGATAATATGTGGGAGTTGATTTTTACATTTTTTCCCCTCTTTTTACTTTTAATTTTCCTTTATATGCAAAACCCCGGCAACAATCATAAATCTCTTAGAGAAAGTTCTCACGTTCACTTTGCTATAGTCCTTTGACTTGGCGGATTCTCTTTTAAAATTAAAGATCTTACCTTACAAATATTCTCAGAAATTGTTTCCTTTTTTGGAAGTATTTTTCCACTTTTACGTTTTTTTCCTTTCTCATTAATATTGCTTATCGTACCTTTAGATTGCTTATCGTACCTTTAGATATCGAAAAACCATGACTATTACAGCGTTTATGAATAACTGAATAAGCATAAATAATTATCTTCGGAAAGAGAAGGAAACATAGCCTTCCATCCATTGCTTATTTAAAAGCGCCATTTTGAAAGTAAATAAACCTCTGAGTTAGCAGACGATAAGTTATACTTTAAGTATTTAACTGGCTGCGAAAATAAAATTCTTTCGTAGCATACAATTTTTTTTACAGCTCATCAAAATCGTTCAAAAAATGTCCGAACAGCCTCTGTATAAGTCCAGAAAAATATGTTCGAAAAATTAACAAAATTATTTATTTAAGGTCAGCGATGTCTACAAAGTACCCAAAAAATGACCAAGACATCGAATTTTTCTTTTTTATGTTTTATTAGTTATACAACTGTAAATAATGTATGTGTAAAACTTTATAGCTGTAGCTACATTATTTTAGCGTGTTATTAAAGTTTTTCTATCGAACGTAAGGACCAAAAGCCATTTAAGACTTGAAAGTGCTTTTTCTCAGTTTTTTATTTGTCATGACTACTGTTTACTTAAAATGCTAAGGCTTTTTTTGTAATTGATGTAAAGATTTGAAACTTTTTTGGTTGTTTATTATGATATATTTGACAACTTTGTGCATGGAATAAGGATTTGGAGGAATAATTATTTTTTTCAAAAACTAGGAAATCACACAACTATGGCTGGTTCTTTTGCTGTTTTTCAGTGTTCCAAAAATATTTGTAAAAAATAAAATTTGCAGACGGAGAAGGAATTTCAAAATATTGAAATATTTTAAAATTCCTCCGTCCGTTTTTATAAAAATTGAATTTTTTAATTACTGAACGTAAAAATGATTTTTTCTTTTGTAATGTATACGAGGTTTGTTAAAAAAATATCCGACCTTTATTAATAAACAATACTCGTATTCAAATACAACAATCTTACATTAATCTCCTTCGAAGTAGTCCTCTTGGGCTGCCACACACTTCTCCCAACGGTTCTGCCACTGTCGGAAGCAGCGCGGTAACGCCTCTTTTGAGATGGCGAGCAGCTGGTCTGTCGCATTCTGTCTTCTGTGGACTGAAATCTGGTCCCTTTCAGGGCTTGGGGAAAAGCCAGAAGTCACACGGAGCCATGTCGGGAGAGTAGGGAGCCTGACGAAGCACAGGTGTGTTTGGCCAGGAAACTATCAAATGGGAAGAATGGGCGGGTGCGTTATCGTGATGGAGCTGCCAAGGTCCGGCAATTTGAGTCTCAGCGTCACGAAGGCGACGCAGAACTTCTTGGTGATGGCTGTGCCGTGTGGTGCGTACTCGTGATGAACCACGCCACTGGAGTCAAAGGAAACGGTCAGCATGACTTTGACATTGCTGCGGACCTGCCTTGCTTTTTTTGGCCTCTGGGATGTTGGATGCTTCCATTGTGATGACTGCAACTTGGTTTCTGGGTCGTACCCATAAACCCAGGACTCATCGCCAGTGATCACTGATGTTGAGGAAGTTGGGATCACTGTTCACAGTCTGCAGCATGTCCTGTGCGATCTCCAAAGTTGCTCCTGCTCGATCGTTAGCAGCTTTGGCACGAACTTCGCTTGAGATTCTCCTGAAGCCCAAATCCTCAGTCAAAATGGAATGAACGAATCCAATGCTGATGCTCACCTCGTCTCCAAGATCTCTGATCGTGATTCAACGATCCTTCATCACCAGGTCCATCACGATCTCATTTCTGGATGTTGAGGGCCTACCAGAGCGTACTTCACTCTCCACTGATGTGCGGCCATCTTTGAAGCGGTCGTACCACTTCTTTATCTGTGTGGTGCCCATTGCTTCGTCCCCAAAGGCCTGTTAAATCTTACGGTTCGTTTCCACTTGAGAATCGCCAAGCAAAACACAAAATTTAATGCAGTAGCGTTTTTCAAGTTTTTCTGTCACTGTCAAAAACGAAAATCCGATGGCGATCACTTACACTTCCTCACTCATCGGCGGTCTGCCGGCGACTGACAGCCTTCTGCAGGCAGGAAAAAATTCAAACAAGCGCATTAGTATCGCCTACATACGTTCATCAAACCACGCCTCCCTAGCTTCATTTGTTTATGCATGAAAAATTATGAACAAACCTCGTATGTAATGTGTATTGGAATAAGGTACACTAAAACATTTTGTGACTATGAAAACGAAAAAAATCTTCGATGGGTACTGTGTCCCCTTAAATTAGCAAACTAAGTGTAGTACAAAATTCTGTGTAGCTCATCTGTCGTGTCTTCTACTTTCGATCCCTCCTAAAAAAGAAGTGTGATAAGTCGGTTTTCTTCGAAATGGACATCACGTGGCCGACGCAAAGAGGGGGTGGTTTGAGTTTAGCCGTTACCACCGAGATAACAAGGCCTGACCGCTGCCGTCATGGCGTCTCCCTAGTAGTCATACGTGCGATACGAACGACCACAGCCGTATTGGAATATTCAAAGCTTAATACAGTGAAATCCGTCTACAACGATACATAATATATTCTATATACGTCGAGACCACAGGAAAATATTGTTATATGTTATTGCAAATTATTATAGCAGTTTGTAAATATGGTTTTTCCCTAGTCAAAACTATGATAATCTCAGAATGAAACTTCCACACCCTCGCGTCTTTCTTCCTTATTTACAAACGATAACAGAGAGTGTGCGTAAATAGTAAAAGCACTAACTTATTAAAAAACCAGCCAAAATTATATCGTAAATTCAATTAAAAATAGTGAAAAACTCGCTTATGACTTTTATTAACTAAAATCGCTAAAATACAGTCAATCAAGCTTAATACCGCTCAATATCATAGTTTCTCAAATGCGACCATAAATCAAAAAGAAAAGAAAACCCTTTCTCATAGTCTAAAGAAATCCAATTAATGTTTTCTTCATCATTAAATCTGTAAAAATGGGAAATCAAAGCAATTGAACTGTAAAATACGATTTATGTAGTATGTTACCTATCTGGAGGAGAGTCTCATAACAAGCTATAGTTTTCTGCTCTCATACATTTCCAACATAATCACCAGTCAACATTACTTTAACCTCAAAAATGTCAATATAACATCAGAAATAACAGATGTACTACAAAAAACTGTACATAAGTTGAATAAATTTATTCTTTTATTCTTATAAACAGATTGTAAATGAGGGTTTCCTGTTTAAACGGGGCTGCCAGTCGTGAACTGAACCCTCAGTCGCACCCCATTCGATTTTTTTGTAAAATGGAAAACGAAATTTCAAAGCAAACCATTATAAAAAATGTCAAAAATACATATAAAAATAAAATTATTTATTAGAAACAGTATCCAGCTTCCTTTTTTTATTTTTGCCCAATCTATCGTTGGATTTTTCACAATAATTTTTCAATAGAGTGTTTGTTGTGCTATTAATAATGAATTTTAAAATGGTTTCATGCTTATGATTTGCACATGTATTGAATTTGTAATGTTCTGATTCATGCAGCTGCCAGTATTTAAAAACAAAATTTATTATAAAATCTCTTTTGTAATGAATGCTCAGAAACTCATCCTCGTAATATTTAAGTAGTTTGTTGAACAATATATAATTAATTAAAACCACACGAACAGCACCATCTTTTGGAAACGATAAACCACCTCGATTCAAATTTTTAATTAAATCATAATTTTCCTCAACAACCATTTGCTCATCATACACCAACCCTGTTTTACACAGTTCACACTTTATGTTTCTTAAAATTTTATAACAACAATAGCCTGCCAAATAAGTTATCACTGACATTTCATGTTCAACTTGTTGAAAATCACTTACTTCGAGATGTATGTCCGGATTAAATGAGTTGTCCCACTGTTTTTGTTCTTCATAAGAACAATCTAAGTTTTCTGAAAAACTGGTTATGGGTATATTTCCAAAAGTTTGTGATGACAAGGTCAAAAGAGATTGAATTCTTAATTTTTTCTCCGATTCGTATAATTGCCTGATCGATATGTTGTACTGACCACCTGATAATTGTCTATATTTTCCAAACCGATATTCCAAAGGATCTGTTTGAAATTTTCCTAACAAAACATAATTCATTTTAAGTTCTTGTAAACAATATTGCGTAATTTCCAACATTCCATGAATTGTGTGAGAAAGAGCGGTATGGGTTTGGGGTGAAAGTTTATGAGGAAAATCACAGGATTTCCAAGTATCAAGCCAGAGAATCATTTTCCGCAAAAATAACAATTTAGGGTCATCTGGATTCTCGAGTAGAGGGGTTTGGAAATTATCTTTAAGTCGCTGTCCTTTTAATGGTGTTTTCACATTGACAATTTTCCACCAGGTTGATACAATATCTATGAATTCAGCTGTTTCTTCAGAATTTTCTATTTTCGTTCCAAATTTCAATAGGGCCTCTTTCACAAACGGATTGAAAACTTTTAAAGATAGACTGACATTCTGACGTTCAAAAGTAGTTGGAAATAATGCTTTCAGCGATAAAGAATACCCAAATTTCAATAATTTATCATGCTCCAATTGATGTAACAATATTAAGGAATTGAAATTTGCAATTTTTTTCTCACCTGTCTCGAAGTCTGGGAAGGTTAAGATCTTGTTACTCTTAGGATTCAACCAATTATTTTTTATACATTTTAGTAAATGAACAGAGTCGTACAAGAAGAAAATAGGGCGTGTGTTGTCACATGGATGTGGATAAACTACGCTTGATTGGTTTTTCGGTGAAAAATTCCTCATAGCTTTGCCATTGAGTGCATTGTTATCACTGATAATACAAAATACTTTGTAGCCTATCTCTTCTAATTTAGTGACAATTGTTCGAATACAATCAAAAAGAATGTCACTGCTGATGGTTGAAGTTGGAAATAGATGAATAACTTCCTTTAACTTCGATGTGACACTGGATAGCATGAATGCGTAAGCGGATGTAGCCAAAGAATTGCCGTTAAATGCATTCCCTACAATATTTCCACCTTTGAAGTCCAAATAAGGTTGAACATGAATTTCATCCATAAGCAGTATGACATTTTTCTCATGCTCTTCTAAAAGTCTGAAAAGAGAACGTGCGTACGCGAGAAACAATTTTCTATCTTCATCGGTTGGATCGGTTAAAAATTTATTACAAACAGTTTTTATTTTTGATGGATGAGGTAAAATTAGCGAACTGTAGTGCCGTAAATATTTGTATGCATGTGAGTTTATTGAGTGCATAACGGATGAAAAAATCATTGTATTTGCAGAATAACGATATCTCTCTTTTGGAGTAACAAGAAAATTTAACTGTTCTGAAAGAAAATTGAGAGAAGCACGTTTATCAAGGTCATCACACTCTACTTCAACCAAGACATTTCTTAAATGATGTATAATTTGTTTGAAGCTATTATCATAGTTGGCTGAAGAATTTTTCATTGATATTTCATTTATAAAATTCAAACAATTTTCAATAACTTCCAAATTATTAACGTGGCAGGGTGTTTTGATTTGATTGTTATCTACAGAAATTTCTTGGCCATATAAATATGTTTCCATTTTCAGATTTGAATGTATTACAACAGTGTAATTTGTTGTAGGTCCTGGATTAAAACAAATTTTGAAAAAAGTAACTTTTGACTCCTCAATTAGTTTAAACCAATTTTGTTTATGAGGTAATGAATCCAGAATTTCTAATAGCCTATTAAAATTTTGAAAAGAAATAGATTCATGATGAGCAATGAACTCAGATTTGCTTTCGTTGATAGCTCTCAATAAATTGGATTCCTCAGTTTCACGAATTTTATCTTCCCTGCTTTTACGAACTGTGGGACAAGTTTTCGAGAGATATTTAGGGCAATTCAGAAATATACACTGCTGGCCACCCAAATTGCAACACCAAGAAAGACAAGAGATATCACAACAAAATTTATTTTGTAGATAACATGTTGACCAAGTATCAAATGATTAAATTTATAGACTTCTGTGAAGTGTGGTTCCTGCCAAAATCAGTAGCCAGTGTAGCCGCCATTGTTGGAGATCACCGCTGCCACACGCCTCGGCATTGATTCAAAGAGACTTTGGATATGTTCTTGGGGTACAGCAGACCAAGCAGCTTCCACACGTTGCCAAAGTTGATCTGGTGTGGCAGCTGGGGATGTATTCTGGGTCAATCGTTGAGCAACCATGGACCGCATGTTTTCTATCGGCGAAAGATCCGGAGAGCGAGCTGGCCAGGGAAGCAATTCAATCTGACGATTGACGAAGAACCCTTGGACAATGCGTGCCACGTGTGGTCGCGCATTATCCTGTTGAAATATGGCTGTGGGCAAGCCCTGAAGGTAAGGAAGGACAACTGGCTCCAACACCTCGGAGATGTAGCGCTGGCTGTTTAAAGTACCGGCAATGCGTACTAGAGGAGTGCGAGAGTGATATCCAATACCGCCCCATACCATAATACCCGGTGCAGGACCAGTGTGGCGGTGCATAACGCAGCTGTTCAGCATCCTCTCTCCACGGTGTCTCCAGACTCGAATCCGACCATCGTGGTGTTGCAGACAGAAGCGTGACTCGTCAGTAAAGACAATTTCATTCCATTCTGCCGTCCACATCCTTCTTTCATCGCACCATTGGTGGCGGAAACGTCTGTGATTCTGCGTCAAGGGTAGACGAAGCAATGGACGTCTTGCGGACAGACCACTCTGCTGTAAACGGCGTCGAATGGTACGCGCAGACACTGGATGATGCGGTACAGACTGAATGTGCTGTGCTATGGTTCGTGATGTGGCTGAGCGATCCGTCACTGCCATACGCACAATATGCCTGTCATCACGTGAAGTGGTGCACTGAGGTGGATGCGATCGAACACGTCGGTCCGTCGTACCCTCCTGCATCCAACGATCACATATCCGCATTACAGTTGTTTGGTTTCGTCCAACACGACTACCGATTTCCCTGAAAGATAATCCACAATCTCGGTAGGCCACTATCCTTCCTCTGTCGAACTCGGATACTTGATCAAAAGATGATCGCTGTTTTCTACGAGGCATAATTGATCGTTTTTTTGAAAAAACCACAAGAAAAACACAATTGCCGTACTTGAAATCGTCGAAATCTCCAAGCCTTAAATAGCGCTTTGAAGTGGCGCCACAGGCGCGCGTGATGTGCGTCTGAGCTGAAATTCTAATCATTTGCATACCTCACCTCCGCTAATGCATGTTGTAAATTTCATATTATTTGTATGCTTACTTCAGGGTGTTGCATTTACGGTGGCCAGCAGTGTACTTGGTATAGCACCAACTTTTAAGCGGAGACGTTTCATGGAAAAGGTAGAACACTCACCAGTTTTTTTGTTGAATTTGGATACATTCCGGACGATATCATCGTTTTGAAGATGAAGTTCGCAGACTTTGCTGCGTTTTGATGGTGTAAAGTCGGCTCGTGGAATCGCCCTGAGCCATCTTTTTCTAATATTTTCATCCTCTGGAAAGGAGAAAACCGCCACTTTTGGTGCATCACCATATCCATAATTTCCAGAGCAAGAAGGTACACAGCATCTAAAAGGCATTTTGGATAACCTCGTGGTAAGCCTAAAGAAATCGGTCTGGACACACGTTAAACGTGTTGTTTGACGAAAGCCTTTAACACCTCGACACTGTAATGTTCCACAAATGTTATATAATAATATATAACTGCAGCTGTACTTACTTTCCGGTAAAATAGTATAAAAAACCCTAATTTCTTACGCTACATTAAAGGTAATCCACAAGTAGCCGACCATGCGGCGATGTTTGTTATGACTACTAGTAAGCGAGTCACGTGATTGAAACGTCACAGCGGTCTGGCCTTGTTATCTCGGTGGTAACGGTTTAGCCCGAATTGGTTTGTCACGAGGGGGACTTTCTACTGTTAATCACTGCTTTTATCATCGCTGATTGTTCAGCAATCCTTGCGTTACTGTTTTGTTTTTCTCGTGAATCGAGCATTCGAAGTGGTTTTTGCAAAGACGCGTGGATGAAGTTTCATGGATGATGTTCAGACGAACTGAGTATAATATAAACTGGAGTGAAGCTAGCATCTATGGGGACGGCAGGTTAGGTGTGGTAGGTATTTTAATTAATGTCGTGCTGGAGCAACACAACGCGCTATTGGCGACGGTAGGGATCAAACCCAAGGGAAAGATCCGAGGACAACAGCACGTAAGTTTGGACCACGGTCAGATGACGAGGTCACACCTGAGCTGGCACCCTACTCTCCAAATTTCCACACCACGCCAACGTAAGGACATTTGAAGCCACGACAGATTTAACGTGCACCAGCCCCCTTTGTATACGACGGTCTTTTGATTGAACCCTCCTCTTACTAATCTGTTACTCTTCCAACCGGACTACCGCAGCCCAGGTTAGGTATACCTATTGCGCACGACAAACCAATCGAATACAGAAAATAAAAGGTGACAAGAGCCATGACGAGAGAGATTCGTCAAAAACAAAGTTTGTAACACGAGAGGCACTGCTATTATAAATTGTAGCAAAAATCAGAAAATATTGCTTGCAAATGACTAAATATCGAAGTGTGGGGATGGAATAGTGTGTTTGACGTAACTAATAATGATGCTAAAATACGTGTTTTTTGTTGGTTATTTCGGAATGCTTGAAGGCCAAAGTGATCCTCGTAGCTGTTGATGAAGTCTAACGAATGGATCATGGATGCGTAATCCTTGCACCATTCGTTGGCAAGAATTTCACCCTGGGAACTGCTGCATATCGCACCACATGTAAACTAGGGGAAGCTGGCCCGCATTGAAGAAACTTCAAGCAGCAAACCCGCAGATACGAGATTCGAACTCGTAACCAAGCGTTTCAGTTTCTTAAGAGCGACGCCTTGAGTCGCTCGGCTACTGGTGAATGTTTAGTATTGACATCATTCTTCTAATTATTACTAATTCAATATCGATTGTTTTCAACTCTTAAAAACTGTTTTCTTAAGATTTTCGCTATTTTAAGGCCCGGTTAATTGTTTTTTAAACCGTTGAAATATTTCGTTTCATCTTTGATCCAGTAGGCAAGTTTTCTACACTGGAGCAAAGTTAATTTCCAAAGAAAGTTTTTTCGGCTCACTGTACGTCGGTTTGAGCAGAAACTATACATGACAAAAAATTTTATTGATTTATAGGTCAAAAAATAAAAATGTTTAGCATTTCGACAGTCATATTTTTCAAACAGATTACAAAATGATGTGTTTCTCATGAAAATAAGTATTGAGTGTCCAAAAAACGTCAGTTACGAGTTTCTAACTCAGCCAATCTGCAAAACTGTGGTACTGCCATCTGTCGGAGAGTCTAGACAATAGAAGTCACCGAAAGTTGAGTTAGCATAGATATATGTTCAATAGATACATGTAGCGCTAATCGGGAAAGTGAATGAATGTTGTTCAAAGCAGTCGACTGTTAGTGTAGAGTAAACTATTAAGGCGAGGGGAAAAGTTTTTTAGGTGAGGAAATCAATATCCATTGTTTTTACATTCTTAGTTTTATCTTTCGTTTTAAGAGAAAAATTTCTTGACAAAATTTGTCTGTTTTAACTGCTTTCAGTGCATAATATTTGATAGGCTGGAGACGGAAAATGTTTAGAGCTCTTCCAAATTTGAGATAAAACTTCTTTTTCTCAAATTTTAAAAATGGCATAAAAAAAGGTATAGTGATAGGGTTATCACTTTTATTTATCATTTTTAAGGTGTATGAAAAGTTGTTCTAAATAAAGTTTACTATTTGATTGAATTTGAAAATACTTAGAAACGGAACCCTTTCCAATGAGAAGCTATAAAACTGCTGACGAAAGCAAGAGCAGATTTTTAGTAACTATAGGGAAGCTTTTTGGGCGATTATAATTTTTTATGAACAGCGTCAAAATGTTTTTCAGCAGATCATGCAACTATCTTTACATCGGGAATTATCGAAATACTTTTTATTAATTATAGAATTACATCTTTGTATTTCTGCAGGCATCTTTAGTCAACTATAGCCTTTATCTCTTGATACCGATAATAATACTAAAAGATCGTTTATTTTTCGACGAATTGAAATATTACAAAAGTTACAAATGTGTTATGCATTTCATGCCTCTAAAATTGACATTGACATTGCCCAAAAAACTCGAAACATCCCGAAATCAGGTTTCGACGGGAATGAAATTTTTTAATGTGTTATGTAGTCGCGGAAAAAAAAGAACCACCCCTTTATTTTGAGCACTATACATAGTATAGAAAATTCAAAGATATCATTCAATAGGGAACAACGTCCTCTGCAAACTTAAAGGCAAAAAAATTGTATAAGGGGCCGTCTTCATATAAATTTTTGCAAACAACAAAATTTCCAATGGAAACACCCTTTTTTGATGCCTTAATCAGATTTCGCATCGTTAAATTAGTCTAAATATAAAATTTCCTGCCTTTACTATCTTTATATTTGGAGATTAAATTCTTAATATTAAATTTATAATAAATAATATTAAAGTAATTAATATAATAGATCATTCTTAATATTAAAGTTCCTGCCAGTTTCAGGGATCCACTCCACCTTGAAAATTGCTATTCGTAGATCGAGATTAACTACAGTTATAGCTACCCGAATTTCAAACTGGAATACTATTTCAAACGTATTTGTCAAAGCGTGCAAACGATCCGAGAATTATTAGTTTTATTATGCAAGTGAAAACGATTCGAGAATTATGTTACTATATTATGCAAGTGAAAACGACTCGAGAATTATTATATTCATTATACGAGCTCAAACGATAATATTGTGAATTGTAACCATGCTTAAAATATGATAAAACAAGGATTTTTGAATTGAGAACAATTCGAAACGAAGAAAGTGTTGATCGATGTTCTGTATAATTTTGTACTGTCTTTAGTATTAAAAAATGTTATTTTTTTTAAATTAGCGTTCATTTCTATTATGCAACCAAAAAGCCTACCTACAATTATTTAATATAATCGAACTGATATTCCGATCATCCAAAAAGTGAATCATTCAATTAATCATTTATCAGTAGAGTTTATCTATAGGACACATAACTGGTGAAAGGCAATGTACACTGCTGGCCACCCAAATTGCAACACCAAGAAAGACAAGAGATATCACAACAAAATTTATTTTGTAGATAACATGTTGACCAAGTATCAAATGATTAAATTTATAGACTTCTGTGAAGTGTGGTTCCTGCCAAAATCAGTAGCCAGAGTAGCCGCCATTGTTGGAGATCACCGCTGCCACACGCCTCGGCATTGATTCAAAGAGACTTTGGATGTGTTCTTGGGGTACAGCAGACCAAGCAGCTTCCACACGTTGCCAAAGTTGATCTGGTGTGGCAGCTGGGGATGTATTCTGGGTCAATCGTTGAGCAACCATGGACCACATGTTTTCTATCGTCGAAAGATCCGGAGAGCGAGCTGGCCAGGGAAGCAATTCAATCTGGCGATTGACGAAGAACCCTTGGACAATGCGTGCCACGTGTGGTCGCGCATTATCCTGTTGAATATGGCTGTGGGCAAGCCCTGAAGGTAAGGAAGGACAACTGGCTCCAACACCTCGGAGATGTAGCGCTGGCTGTTTAAAGTACCGGCAATGCGTACTAGAGGAGTGCGAGAGTGATATCCAATACCGCCCCATACCATAATACCCGGTGCAGGACCAGTGTGGCGGTGCATAACGCAGCTGTTCAGCATCCTCTCTCCACGATGTCTCCAGACTCGAATCCGACCATCGTGGTGTTGCAGACAGAAGCGTGACTCGTCAGTAAAGACAATTTCATTCCATTCTGCCGTCCACATCCTTCTTTCATCGCACCATTGGCGGCGGAAACGTCTGTGGTTCTGCGTCAAGGGTAGACGAAGCAATGGACGTCTTGCGGACAGACCACTCTGCTGTAAACGGCGTCGAATGGTACGCGCAGACACTGGATGATGCGGTACAGACTGAATGTGCTGTGCTATGGTTCGTGATGTGGCTGAGCGATCCGTCACTGCCATACGCACAATATGCCTGTCATCACGTGAAGTGGTGCACTGAGGTGGATGCGATCGAACACGTCGGTCCGTCGTACCCTCCTGCATCCAACGATCACATATCCGCATTACAGTTGTTTGGTTTCGTCCAACACGACTACCGATTTCCCTGAAAGATAATCCACAATCTCGGTAGGCCACTATCCTTCCTCTGTCGAACTCGGATACTTGATCAAAAGATGATCGCTGTTTTCTACGAGGCATAATTGATCGTTTTTTTGAAAAAACCACAAGAAAAACACAATTGCCGTACTTGAAATCGTCGAAATCGCCAAGCCTTAAATAGCGCTTTGAAGTGGCGCCACAGGCGCGCGTGATGTGCGTCTGCGCTGAAATTCTAATCGTTTGCATATCTCACCTCCGCTAATGCATGTTGTAAATTTCATATTATTTGCATGCTTCCTTCAGGGTGTTGCATTTACGGTGGCCAGCAGTGTATTTTAGATTACTTAAATGAAATTTCAAACCATTTTCAAGAATTTACATTCCTCAGGTTTGTTGTCACATTGTTCAGACGCTTTTAAAATTTTGGTTGCCCCATAAAATCACCAAAATGAGGAAAATTTAATTTCAATTTTTAGTTTTAGAATTACATTAACTGAAATTTTGCATGGTCATATTAGAAGTCCTTCTGAATTGATTCCTATCAAAATATAGTAAGGTTCCAATTCATAATTTTTTCAAACTTTAATTTAATAAAATGATTATTGCATACTAAAAACTATTTTTAAAATAAAATATTATGTGGATTTTGTTTGGGTTGCTTAACAGTAACATGGTACAAAATATCAGCACTATAGAACTATTATTTAAGAAAATATCTATATAAAAGTCTGAGAAACTGATTTAACATTACGAGCTCCAATTTTTCTATGCTCGTAACTTCGAAACGTTAAGATCTAATGACATGAAATTTGTTATCTGAAGCTAAATTTTGATATAGATTTGAAATTGGTGTGTCAAATAGGGGATTGATATTGAAAATTATGAAGTTGGTTCTCAATTTAATATGAAGACGGTCCCTTATGCAAATTTTATGCATTTAAATTTACAGAAGACTAGTTGCTGTCGAATGCCATCTTTGAATTTTCTCTACTGTTAAAATTGCTCGAATGAAAAGTGGTGAAGTGGTGGTTCGTTTTTTTTTTCCGCGACTGTACGGGAAGAGAAAGAAATGATCGTTAACATAAAATGTATTGTAAAATTCCGTCAGGAAGGTCATAAATGCTTAAGTTTTAACATATATGACGCTATACAGCATTTTTTTAATGCGTGGAAGGATAGAATGATTTTTAATCAAATGTAGTGAGTTTCGAAATAGGCTGCAGCCTAAAATTTTAGAATTTTCCAGCAAAAAAAAAAACCGCATTGAAATGTAAGTTTTAAGGGACACATTCTCATACGTTTTTTCTAGGGTTAATTTCTCGGTAATAATTCACGAGGGATCGGTACCCATAGCGGACAAATTGAGAAAATTGGAAAACCAATCCAACTCGCTCTCTCAAAGTCGTATCCTATGGTCTGATCGTGGCGAGAGGGTAGTACATGCGAAGTACGCGGGGAGTATATACTCCTAGTAAGGCCACCCAAGGCGTGAAGGCTGTGCTACTTTACCCGCCAAACATAGGAAGGTGAATGGGTGACTAAGTCGGACTGCTACAGAGATGGGCTCTACCCATGTAAGGGACTTCTGCAAAAGAGGACGACGACCAACCTGTCCCTACTTAAAAAGCAATTGCACAGATCAACTCCAGTACCTTTTCGAGTACTTATTACCAGCCTCCCACATCCTGAATTGCATTGGAGCCATACATGAAGACATTTTTAAGGATCCATCTGCCATTGCCCAAAAATATTTTTTTACAGACTCAATAACTTGGTGTAGTTTTTTTTTACGCTGGGATAAGAAAGAAGAATCCAACTCGACATAGCGACTAACACATCACAATCGACATCGGATGCAGACCTATTGATTGATAAAGCATCAAATGATTTTCTCAGCGTGATAGGTAAATGCTTCAGTTAGGAATAGTATCATTGTAGCATCGACTCGTATCTAATCAGCAGGAATCGTGCAAATAACATACAGCAGTATTTCAATAAAGTGTTTTAAAGGATGATTGACTTGTATTAAAAACAGAAAACTCTTGCTTTTGAAGTGAAATAAATGAAGCCCAAAAAGTGTTATGTCAAAATGTCCATGTCTAAGAGAATAACTGAGCAGAAGCAGAGAACAGACTTTAGTGTTGAATTGAAGGAGTTTCTGAATGAACTCTCATTCCTCATCAGTTTCAGATATCCTTTAGAGCAACTGTCATTTCATTATTGGGAGATTGATTTCGAAATTCTGCCTTCCCTCGTTGGGATGAAAACACGATACGGGACTCGGCTGCTACTCATACTGCCTGCATGGACTATAGCATTCATTCTGCCTGTAATTCATTTACAGAAAAATCAGAGAACAAAAATCTATTATCCAAAAGCCATATACAAGTACAGTTAGAAAATAGAGAAAACAAAATACTTGATTGAAGGATCATCATTGCATTGAAATGATAAAAATCTATCAACAGGCGAGAAAGAATTTCAATTGTTATTAATTAAGGGAAAGATAATTGACACTTTCATTTGGAAGCATCTACACAAGTGGTCGCCAAAGTGATCGATATCGACCCCAGGAATCGATATAGTATCGTTAGGGGCTCAGGGGTCGATAGAAATATATAAGACAGCATTGTGCGGGTAATATTTCATTCAGTTAACTTGGATTACCTCCATCCTGAATGACAGCGCAATTAAGAGTGAACATAGAATTCCGATTAAGGCCGAAACTTACTAATTTTGAACACAACATTGCTAATCTTGTCAAGTGTCACGAGTTTACATTGACAACATTAGTAAATTGTACACTAAGTTAATAAAAATATTATTTTCATATATATAAGGAAGATTGTATTATTTTTGTTATGTTATTTAAAGTAAATTTATATTTTATATATCCCTCCTGCCAATATGTAATGTTGAGAAGGACGTCAAAAACAATCCTTTGACGTTATAAGCCAATATATATAATATATATTATAAATACAATAAATATTAACTATAAAATAAGCAATCTAAAATCTCACATAAGCGTCTTTTCTGCTTGTCCTATTATAATTACATAATATTAAAATAGAAGGCGTTGATAAAAAGTCTATAAACTCTTGAATGGGTGTAGGGTCAAAGAAGTTTGGCGACCCCTGATCTACACAGTAGGATTCTTTCGAAGCATTGAGATTAAAGGCGCACTTTCTATGTCGCCAAGGAAGGAATTCGTAGAAAAAACGTTTTTCTTAACGGAAAATAGTTAGCCTTATTATTGCAAACACTTCTACAAATCCAAGTGCAACAGTCTGAAAGTGAATTTTTGCAGAGAACTATATCAGAATGTCGCATTTATCGCACAAAGAAGTCCGATTGAATTAATTCCGATTCCTTAAGGATATTCAAAAAACCTGCTGATCTTGACATAAATGTATAGAAAATAAACGATTAACCGCGTCCTCACTTCCTAAAATTTCCCTACCACCAGAAAAATAAAACTTCAAATTTTGCGAAAGAACGCCCTGAAACTTATCTACAACACTAAATACAGAAGGCATGTTAAAATAAAAAATAGAATGATTTTCAAAAATAGAAAATGGCAAGAAACGATACAACCTGATGCGATTGCACTAGCCATGACTAAAATCAAACTAAATGTTTTAGTTCTTCCAATTTACATGAAACGGAAAAGAATTGGATTTTTTTTAAAGAATCAATGAAATCAAATGACAATTTAACGGAAATGGAAAGAACTTTCTAGAATATTCTAAATGAAAATTTAAACTTTCAGCTTGTCGAGGTTGCCATAAAAGTGGGAATATTCGTAATAAACATGGGTTGCCTTTACCTGCCAGAACTCGTTACAAAAAGTACGTCCCAAACCGCGCAAAAGCGTTGCCACCCAAGTATGCAGATATCAAAACTGTTTGAATTGCACCGATTGTTTGAATAAAAATTAAAGGTCAATCAAAAGTAACCAAACGAATTCCTAGAAACTATTTTGTTGAAAAATGCTTATTTAAGCATAATCTTTTTCCGGCCCTTTGCGAAAGAAAACAACCTAAGCTTGCGTCTATTCCAACCCTGGTTGTAGTCCCCATACCTAGGAGTTCTGAGAATGATGGCTTTATGTGAATACCGGTTATTTGTTTTTGTAAAGAATTGCAAACATGTCTTTATCTTTGCCATTTCGTTAGTCATTTACTCAGGGAGGGAGCTCTTTGGCCATTTACGGGGTATTTTTAACATTAAATGATTGCATTTGTCGTGAAATTGTCTTAGAAATCCACTGCATAACTAACTGTACCCTCACTTCTAAATGGCATTTAAAAACACCAAGTGATGCTAATTTCAACTAGTGGTGCATAAATATTTCAAAGCAAAACAAGACCGAGACAACATTTTTCAAACCCTAATCAATCTTTACACTACCTGAAACCCTGTAGTACGTATCTTCAAATGTATCTTATTCATCATTTTAAGCTTTCAAAACTTCTAAAACCCAGTTTCATTCCATGGAAGGCTGAAAATATCTCAATCGATTAATTGAAATGCTTTTCTTATCAAAGTATACAATCTAAACCATATGTTATTTTTTAATTACGCTTTCCTTTCATATTTTTTACTTTAAATAAATCTTCCTAAATTTTAGTGATTTAATTTTTATTATACAGATTTACAAACTGTTTTTGATGAAATATAAGGATTTATATTTTTAAGTTATGCTTTTACTCTTAATTACATATTAGATACTCTTACACGTATTTTAATAATGAAGACTTTTTTAAAAATACAATTATTACAAATATTTAAATGCAGATTTGCTTTTTATTTTTTAATTTTAGAATTGAGACATTTTTAAAAGTTTGATTCTTAAAGTGTGTTTTAGGCAGAGTAAAAAATAATTATAAAAATCCTGTAAGAGTAAAAATATTTTATACATAAATTTGTGAAACTTTACAAGACCCATACTATGTTTCCTTGCACATTTGAAGTAGTGAAAAATAGAATTAAAAACCATTTGTCCTTAAAATTCTAAATTAAATTCTTGTTTTTCTTTAATGCTTTTGCAAACCATACATTTTACTAAACATAAACTTTCTTTTATTTATTTGAAAAATTGTCCCAATTTAAGTTCCAGAACAAAATACCAATACTGTACGAAGCTATGAAATATTTTACAAGATACTTTGTACTGTTTTCTTAATTTTAAATGTTCTACATTGCTATGCTAAATGGATAGTAAGTGGGTTTCTGTTTTGAAAATAATGTGTGCACATCTGTATTGCTAAGCAAATTAACTTTTGCCCTTTTTCTTGATATTTAATATATAATTTAAATATTTACTCACACCGCTGATAGTTTTACACATGAGTAAAATTAAATAATAACTGAAAATTTTAAGTATTAATGGGAATTTTAAAATGAACAAATATTTTTGAAATAATGTATTAAATATGAATTCTATGTATTCTTAAAACAATCTTTGCAAAAACCAGCAGACAATTCTTAAACAGATTGAAGGAAGTCACATAGAAACAGAGTAAATAAGAACACTTTTTAATAGAAGAAACATTATGATTCATATATTTTACAAAAATAATACATTGTAGTAAAAAAGAACTTATTTTTTACATACTTGCATTTTTTAAGAGACACATATTTCCGACGAGCCAATTATTAAATGCCATCACCTCAGCTTTGGGGCAATGCAAATTATATTTGTGATGACCACATGATAGTTTTTGGACCTCTTTGTTGCTACTTACAATACATAGTGCTTCAAATTTGGGACACCCATATTGTTCCAAGTTGATATTCGGAATATTCAATGCATCTAGGCGTTTCTTTTCCACACAACCACTTTTGTAAGCAACTAGGTACTGAGTGGCACTCTTGGTCTGCTCGTACAATTCTAAAAGCTGAGTCTAAACTTTCTAAAGGAGACACACTTTCCAATGCCATGGGACAGAAAGAAGACCACATATATAATTTGCAACATATCGCACAGTTTTGTGATCTTTTGCAGTTTATGCTTATAAGGCGATAAGTTGAAACGAATTCTTGAAGCTACTTGCGATTATATGGCGATGTATCCGTATTCATGTACTAAGTAACCCTCTTGAGTCTGAAATCCGTCAAAATCCACAATTGCACAAATATTAAACATTATTATTGAAATGTGTTAGCTGTTCTTGGAAAAAGAATTGTAAACTAGAGGCACGAAGAACCATACACTTACTAATCAGTGAACACCATACACTTACTAATCAGTAAAGTTAAAATTTATCTTAGTCTTATCTTTTGTGAGTAACTATGAACGCATAAGTGAAGAATGTACTCAGAAGACATGTGCTTGTGATAATGCGTCAAGTAAAATGGTGTGTTGTAATGCAAGATTTTAACGAAAGGATATATGTACTTAAATATGCATGGAATTTTTCTTTTTACTCTACCACTTTTATTCGCTGAATACAATTTAATTCTACGACTAAACTTGAAAAAGAAAATGAAAACTTAACCAAATATAATTTATAAGAGAAACGCATTTTGACTTTCTTTAAAGTGAGAACTCTAAAGTATACCGAATTCTCTTGATTCTGCATTTTAATTTTTTCTAAAATTACAACAGCAAATTGAATTATTTATTTGTGGGCACACAAGTCTTTGCCTTTGTTGAAAGGAAACTAATATCCGACAAGTTCAGATTTTTAAAAAATTGACGAAGAGAACCTTTTTTACTCAATCTGCACTACAATTTTACACTTAAGAGTAACAGAGCATAATAATTTTAAGGAAAATGAATAACCATTATATAAATTTGAAGCCAAAAGTTCCAAGCATGTCTGCTCAATAAACGCCTATCTACGTTTAGAGATTGGTCACGCACAGATCTTGACATTAGAGACCTGGATTGTGTTATATGTGTGTCTCTGACGGGGTCAGGTGGTATTGGTGTGGAGGAGAGCTTGAAAATTGGCAAAAGGAGGATGTCGTCAGACACAAACACAAAGTTTTATCCAAAATGTTTGGTAGCCCAGCAACGACCGATTGTTGACACTAGGCTAAAAAGAACACCCATAGATGAAATTGTACAGGTGTTGGAGGAAATCAACAATAATGCCAATGTTTTTATAAAACCCGATGTAAAACTTTACTCCTCATACAACAAGGACGAACGACTTTGTAAATTTTGCATGGAATCGGAAATGGATGCTACTTTACAGTCTTGAGGTCATCTGGTGACATGTATGATATGTACTAAGAGTATGTCAACGTGTCCTATGCGCCAAACCAATATTTTACATAAAATTAAAACGTACATTTGTACTAAACGTTATCTACTCTTTATTAATACATGCAGTAGATGAAATTTGAGTGATTTACTGAATACGGTGTGGAAGAATTGTAAAACGGTGGGTTTGAGTTGAATGTCATGAAATTTACACTTGTGCTATAGAAAAAAGACTCGTAAGGAAGTTTCAGACTAAAATTCATAACACTTTATCAAGGAAAAAAATCGTGTATGAAATATCTTTTTTTACCCCTTATAAATATATTGACTATTTTTATTATTTGTTGTTTGTTCATTACATGTTAAACCTATTTACTAAAGAGGAATTTTAAAGTGCCTTAAAAAAGGAGTTACTAAATGCTTTAGGAAAAATATGTAAATGTACTCTAATGCAAGAAAAGGAACGCTTGAATTAAATATTCATTTTGTGCTATTATTTTTAGTACTTGTCAATCATCTTGGTGTATTGTTTATTTTCTAATATTAATTTTTTGTATTTTTAAATCTTGAAACAAAAAATAACAATCTAGAAAGTGAGCACCAAAATAGAAAGAAAATGACAAAAAAAATTAACATATTTTTTTCATTGACTTTTGTTTTGCCTTTTCCTTTTTTGAAACAAACATTATCATAAAAAATACTATAATTGTTGTGTAGAATATTTTTTGACAACACTGGATTGAATAAAAATATTATTTATTGAAAAAATAAGAATCAGTAAAACAGTTAATATATTTGCTACAACATATATTGTAGGTTTTTACATACATCTCTAACAGTATTGAAAATATCTGTTGTATTCAATTTCTCAAAATAATGGCCTCTAATATTATATAATTAAAGTTTAACAGTTTATTGCTCTCACAAAATTAATAGCATACTCTTTCCAGTTAACAACACATAAAGCAAGGGTGAAAAATTCGCAAAAGCGTTCGTCAACGCTCATCGTCATACATTTATGTACAGATTGATTGACAATTTCATTCTTACAGCCTAAACAGTCTAAAAGAATATTTATAATTTTTGACACAATATCCTTTAGGCACTTGCAGAGAGAAGCTGTGACTTCTCTCCAACAATCAGATTTATTGGTATCACCACAGTAAGGTTTAACTTTCACCAGAAAAACCGTTTTTGATTTCCAGTTTCACATGATATGGCAGTAAATACGTCAAAAGTGATACTCAATATATCTGACACATTGCTGTAGAATTCACAGTTTAAAATACTGATCAGAATTCCTAAACACACAGTTGGGAGAGAAATGAAAAGTAGTCTCTTTTCTGAAATACTCGTTGTAAAACTAAGTCCATTTTTCCCATATCAAACAGTTTAGAAAGGAAGACTCCTTTTTCTATAACTTTAACGTCGGAGGCACTTGCAAAAGCGAAGCATTTGCTCACCTTTTCCATCAGAATGTACCATGTTTTTCGATGCAGGGAAACACATACCTTCGATGGTTGGAAGACATTGTTTTCATCCAAACCAAATTTACGTATGTCGACACGTGTGGAACCGTTGGAGTTATGATTAGCACAAATAAATAGTCTCCAAGGTGAAACATTGCCAGGAAGTGATTGCATTGTCAAATTTAAGCTTTCCCTTGGAAATATCTGATCGTTGAAACGCATTACTTTACACGCTTTGGGTTAATTTGTTAAACGCGTCATTTTTACTATTATGTAATTATAATAGGACAAGCAGAAAAGACTCTTATGTGAGGTT
The DNA here is from genome assembly GCA_933210815.1 of Meta bourneti. Classification (NCBI taxonomy): domain Eukaryota; kingdom Metazoa; phylum Arthropoda; class Arachnida; order Araneae; family Tetragnathidae; genus Meta; species Meta bourneti. The sequence goes on along the minus strand of OW119934.1, from coordinate 8,490,973 downwards.
TTAGATTGTTTATTTTATAGTTAATATTTATTGTATGTATAATATATATTATATATATTGGCTTATAACGTCAAAGGATTGTTTTTGACGTCCTTCTCAACATTACATATTGGCAGGAGGGATATATAAAATATAAATTTACTTTAAATAACATAACAAAAATAATACAATCTTCCTTATATATATGAAAATATTTTTATTAACTTAGTACACAATTTACTAACGTTGTCAATGTGAACTCGTGACTCTTGAAAAGACTAGCAATGCTGGGTTCAAAATTAGTAAGTTTCGGCCTTAATCGGAATTCTATGTTCACTCTTAATTGCGCTGTCATTCAGGATGGAGGTAATCCAAGTTAAATGAATGAGATATTACCCGCACAATGCTGTCTTATATATTTCTATCGACCCCTGAGCCCTAACGATACTATATCGATTCCTGGGGTCGATATCGATCACTTTGGCGACCACTTGTGTAGATGCTTCCAAATGAAAGTGTCAATTATCTTTCCCTTAATTAATAACAATTGAAATTCTTTCTCGCCTGTTGATAGATTTTTATCATTTCAATGCAATGATGATCCTTCAATCAAGTATTTTGTTTTCTCTATTTTCTAACTACTTGTATATGGCTTTTGGATAATAGATTTTTGTTCTCTGATTTTTCTGTAAAGAATTATACAGGCAGAATGAATGCTATAGTCCATGCAGGCAGTATGAGTAGCAGCCGAGTCCCGTATCGTGTTCTCATCCCAACGAGGGAAGGCAGAATTTCGAAATCAATCTCCCTATAATGAAATGACAGTTGCTCTAAAGAATATCTGAAACTGATGAGGAATGAGAGTTCATTCAGAAACTCCTTCAATTCAACACTAAAGTCTGTTCTCTGCTTCTGCTCAGTTATTCTCTTAGACATGGACATTTTGACATAACACTTTTTGGGCTTCATTTATTTCACTTCAAATGCAAGAGTTTTTGTTTTTAATACAAGTCAATCATCCTTTAAAACACTTTATTGAAATACTGCTGTATGTTATTTGCACGATTCCTGCTGATTAGATACGAGTCGATGCTACAATGATACTATTCCTAACTGAAGCATTTACCTATCACGCTGAGAAAATCATTTGATGCTTTATCAATCAATAGGTCTGCATCCGATGTCGATTGTGATGTGTTAGTCGCTATGTCGAGTTGGATTCTTCTTTCTTATCCCAGAGTAAAAAAAAACTACACCAAGTTATTGAGTCTGTAAAAAAATATTTTTGGGCAATGGCAGATGGATCCTTAAAAATGTCTTCATGTATGGCTCCAATGCAATTCAGGATGTGGGAGGCTGGTAATAAGTACTCGAAAAGGTACTGGAGTTGATCTGTGCAATTGCTTTTAAGTAGGGACAGGTTGGTCGTCGTCCTCTTTTGCAGAAGTCCCTTACATGGGTAGAGCCCATCTCTGTAGCAGTCCGACTTAGCCATCCATTCACCTTCCTATGTTTGGCGGGTAAAGTAGCACAGCCTTCACGCCTTGGGTGGCCTTACTAGGAGTATATACTCCCCGCGTACTTCCCCTGTTCTACCCTCTCGCAATTGCAGATGCAAGATTAATTGTGAAAAGTGTAGGAGTAGACATGCTATAATGTGTAATGAAGGTAAATTTAAAGAACATAAATCGAAAACGAACGCTGGTGAAAGTGGTAGTCAAAAGATGATCAATGATGCAGTTTTAAGCAATCGCATATGTTGTACAGTTAGTTCTTTTATAAAGATATGCACGATTACGAGATGCAGGAAATAAGGGGAAAATAGTTCGTGCACTCGTCGACTCTGGGAGTCAACGATCTTATTTAAGTAAACGTGTAGCGAAAGAAATGAAATATGATTTTATTAAAGAAAGTGTTATTCATAATTTATTTGGGGGCAGACAACATCCCGAGAAACATTTTAGATACAGAGTATTTATTCATTAGCAGTTTGAAAGGTGATTATAATTGTAACTTTGAAGTCCTTGACCAGCAAACAATTTGCTCAGCTGTACCCATTCCAACATTAAAAATATACGCAGAGGAGCATGAATATCATAATATTACTGTAACTGATCAATTAATCTCTGAACAAGAAGAATCGTTAGAAATTTAACTGAATCGGGGCTGATGTTGCGGGTAAACTCTTTAATGGAAAGATTATTCATCTGCCGTGTGGACTTGTTGCTGTAGGAACATATTTAGGTTGGACCTTGATAGGAAAGATGCCATATCAAACTTCTGATGCCAATTCAACGATGGTAATTACAAATATGTTAGTTAAGGATGTAGCTATTACCGAACTCTGGAATCTTGATATCATTGGAATAATTGACCCGGTCACACAAGGCCAGAGAGGAAAGAGATTTACAAACAAAGATACAATTTCAACATTCTGTGTCCGTGAACAGTGAAGGTCGCTATGAAATTGTTTTGCCCTGGTCTGAAGGTCACCTACCGCTACCCACAAATAAGGATTTAGCCATGAAGCGTTTAGAAACTACAACGCAGAAACTTCGCTCACAAAACCTGCTTACATTGTAGGAGGTTTTCGACAGTTGGCGTGATTTAGGTATAATCGAAGAAGTTAAACAAAGTGAGGTTATTGATGATGGACACTATTTGCCACACCGACCAGTTATAAAGGAAAATAGTTCTACCCCAATAAGACCGGTATTCGACGCTATGATGGGAATTTCTTGGGATACTGAAGTTGATGAAAATACGAAAGAAAAGTTTCTAAGTTGGTTCAGAGCCGATGGATACACACTAACAGAGATAACAAAAATTTGTGTAGCATTCACACCTTCTGCGATGCCAGTATTAATGCATATGCTGCTGAAGTGTTCGCGAGAATTCAGACTTCTTATGGAGTTAAAGTTCATTTATTAGCTTCTATGTCCAGAGTAGCTCCGGTGAAATCAATCACGATTCCACGTCTTGAGTTGATAGCTGCAACGGTGGGAGCGAGACTGCACTTCAGTTTCAGAAGGTTTGCAATGGCAAAATGTTGAATTACATTTTTGAACTGATTCAACCACTGTTTTGACCTGGATCCAAAAGGAAGAAATCTAGACTATTTTTGTGTTGAACCGAGTACGAGAAATCAGGAAATTAACAAACCCGAATGCATTGAGACATGTATCAGGAACCGATAATCCTGCTGACCTTCCATCCAGAGGTTGTACTACCAAACAGCTTTTGTCAGTTAGATGGTGGGAGGGACCCGCATGGTTAAAGAAAAATGAAGATGAATGGCCAATACCAAAATTGGAATATAATCAGGAAAACATTATTCAAGAAATCAGAAAAGGTGCTGTAACTAACACGCATGTAAATCTAGAAACAGGAAATCTTCCATAGAATATCTTCGTATGTCAAACTTGTTAGAGTGATTGCTTGGTTTTATAGATTTTTCTCTAATGCAAAATTGAAAACATTGCGTTACTTTGAGATCTAACTTTGAAAGAAATAAATCATGCAGAATTAGTTATGTTAAAAATTATCCCACGCGAAGCATTTCCTGTTGGCGTAAATGATCAACAAATAAAGCCTCTTTATCCTGTACTCGACGAAAAGGGGTTATTGAGAGTAAAAACGCGCATTTTTAACCGAAGAGACAAAAGGAACTTTAGATTACCCATAATCTTACAATCAAAACATAGAATAGTGCATATGCTTATAGACAGTAAGCATAAAGAACTAGGACATCCTGGAGTCCAAATATTGATGAACCAGCTCAGAGAAAATTATTGGATATTGCATAGCAGAAAAACGATTAGACAAGTTATCTTGAAATGTGTCCGATGCAAACGATTCACTGTGACCCATCCAGAACCAAGAGCCTCTTCCTTATCTGAAGATAGAGTAAGAGAAGCTACGATATTCGAAGTCTTGGGTGTAGATCTCGCCGGACCGCTGTATTTGAAAGATGGGACAAAATCCTGGATAGTTCTGTTCACTTGTGCAGTATATCGCGCAGTGCACATGGAATTAATAACATCCTTGACAGCGGAGGCCTTCCTGCAGTCCCTAAGAAGATTTATAGCTCGTAGAGGGCGACCCACTATTATTTATTGTGATAATGGCAGTAATTTCGTTAAAGCTTACAGCGAACTTTGCAAAGTGGACTGGCTTAAAATAAAGTCTGAATCCATGATGAGGAAGATAACTTGGAAAATCATCCCTCCATCTGCACCAAGCTTAAACTTTCTCGAATTCTGTTTCACCCATTTTCATCAATGCTTTCAGCATCTACTCGAGAAACATCTAAAATTTGACGGATACTTATAGTGATATCAAGAAATTGAGTTTGATAGCTTTCACCTACCACCATTTCGGGATCAAGATCGACTTCATCGTCATCCAGCAGCACTGGTATTATTCTAACATCTTGTTCCTTTAGCTGCAGCTCTTTCTTCTAGAATATCATAAGAAACTTGCAAAGCCTTCTTATCAGGATCAGGTGTTTCAATTATGGACTTTATTTAATTTAAAACTCTCGTAAAGGCACTACGAGTGGTTTTTCCCAATTTACTTTCACGATTCTGATCCATGTCTTCGAAATAAATGTTTAAGTAAATCGTTCAAAAGTCCTGTCGCGAACGCCACTATGTTATATTGAGCAACTCACCGGTTTCTCAAGGTTCGAATAAAAGAATTTATTGACATTGAAACATTAATATATTTACAAGTTAACTGGCTGCTCATATTTTGTAGTCTCCAATTTCATTTCACTATATATTGCTTACTGCCCTTATCAGAGTTCTAGTGATTACATAACAGTGGGAAATCGCCGGCGCAGAGGAACTGGCGCCTAGCAGCGGAAAGAGTAATTTATTACTTGCGTTTTCTTTATACTCAACTGCAAACGATATTTAACAAGGGGCATACTCGGTGTTTATGGATTCAAATCGCTCGGCTAACCTTTGAACATGCTCTGCAAGTTTTGAGCATGTGTCGGCCATAGATTTGTTTGCAAGCCCCCCCCCCCCTTTAACCGATCCAATTCCGCGTCTCGCCTTATCACAGCACATATTTGTGCCTGTTCCAACATTTGATCATCCCCTTACAATCTCCAAGCCCGCTCCTCGGCTAACGCAAACTGTTTAATTTCCTCTATTGTAGATGGATTCCTGGTAACAACGCCCCTCCTGATTTGAGGATATAAGTTTGCCAATAGGACGGCTTTCAACATCTTTTTCCTATAGGCCTCCTCCATCTTATTTGAAAGTTCCCCAGAACAACAAGCCGTGTACGACAGTGCAGAAGCTTTGGTGAAATATTCGGCTAGTCATATCCGAGGGTTGACGAAACTCCAACTCGAACGGAGTTGGTGGTATCAGTTCTTATTTCGAACCACTCCAGAAATGCATCTTTTAACTCCGTAAAAAACCCCGATGCTGTGACGGATGTCCCTAAAATACGACGCAGCTCCCCTATCTTGCACTTTCAGGCAAAGTACAACTCGTCCGGAGTTCAATTCACAAATTTAGCTACCTCCTCGATCCTTTCGAAAATTTCTCGCACATCATATGATCCTCTGCCCCTTGAAAGTGGGTATCAACTCCAGACTCTAGGGGGAAAACTAAGGGAAAAAGGTTCCCCTCGCGCCAACCTACGATCGCAATTGCGGCAACCCCGTATCGTCGATTGCTTCAGTTCCCTCAGGCACGCCATTTTGAGGACTTGCCATTTTTTTATAATTACTATCTTTTGATTCTTTTAAATAAACAATTTAATCTAGCCTAACAACATGCACTTGTGTGAAATAGATACCTTCTATCACCTCATATAAGAATACATTTCACCAAATTTATAATACAAATCACATAATCGCAAGCATGCATAATAAAAGCAATCTAAAGGGAGTAAAACTTCCGAATAATACACACATAAATCAATAAACTAATTTAGGAAAGCGATGTACAAAAAAGAATACACACATTAATTAATAAACTAATTTACTCAAGTAATATTAATTCACAAAAAAAGGCTGGCCACCCACTTAATTGGATCATTCGGCATTTAAATCCTTATTAAATTACTAAAATCTCCGAGTTCGCACGTTATGTCCATGAAGACTTGTACTTCCATTCCTCAATAACCGTATCCTGGCCACGACGCCATTTGCTGTGTAGTGGTTAGCATTCGTAAATTATAACTCAATAATTTCTAAATATTCGTTTATTGATGGTGTCCAGTAAAAGGCAAATCAACTTTACTTGGGATCCGCTGAACTATGGCAAGAGGCCGAGGCTTTTCGTCAGATGAGGAGTGGAGAGACTCGCTCGGAACCTGTTGAATTCTCACCCGAGGATTCGTCTCGGCATGGTCGCTGGCTCGCGTCCGGAGTTCATGTTCGGGTCCCCAGTGCCTTTTTGCAACAGCACAGTTTGGTCCTCCTCCGTACACTGACTCCTTCTCCGTTCGGGCAAGGAACCCCTTTCGCCTCGACTCTCACCAATCCAGCGGAAATCCCCAAGTTCGGCTCATACATAACACCAAGCGAGGGCCATCGAAGATCATAACATAACGCATTAATTTCAAGGGAGAACATGCTGTTTATTCAAAGGAATGTTCTCGTTGGATTATGGAAAATGAAATTCATTTTTTAAAAGTTATAAAAAAGAGGGTAGGCTGTCCCCACTCTACCGTAAGGTTTTGTTCGTGAATACTGAGTCATCGGTAAACTCTAGATCTCTCCGCACTTGTCATAGGTTTAGACTTGGTATCATTTTGTTCGTCTTGAACTGCTTTTTCATCTTGTTTACGTTTCCTATGCCGCAATTGAACTTAAGTGTGATATTTTGGCTTCATAGTCAAATCTTCGACAAATCGTCATTTTTCATTGCACACAATTTTCACACAAATGGTTTAAACTATCAACTACGAAATGATTACACCAGTGTGCCACTGGTGTAATCATTTCGTAGCATTAATGACTTTGGCGTATTGACTAATGGCGTAGCATTAATGACCTTACAAAATTACCCATATATCACCATTCCATTACAGGATCCAAACTGTAGCCACTCAGCTTCAAATTAAAGTTGTAATCACCATCTGCTCTATATCTTCCACCTAATGAACATATCTAGCAAGACTTAAACATCCTAATCATTTAACTACCCCAACCATTTTTTATTTTTGGAGATTTTAATGGAAACAGCCTTCTGGGGAAGTAATAACTCAAATTCCAGAGGTCAACCAATCGAAAAGAGTTGACGATCACTGTCTCTGTCTACTGAATGATACATGTAACATATTTACATCAACCAACACGCACCTTTCATACTCTTGACCTAGTGATATGCTCCCTCTAGTTTCCATGTGGAAATTCAAAGTTAACCATGACCAGCAAAATAGTGATTATTTTACCGTTATTTTATCTTATAACTTTAATGATATTTTGCTAACCAGATGTCCGGTGCGATGCATTTTTAATAAGGCTAATTGGACTATTTTCCAGATGAAATCAAGTATACTTAACGACGTGGTTGAAATACCAAACATCAATGAAGCAGTTGAAACAGCTACTTCCACCAAAATAAAAGCAACTCATTTAGCCATTCCAGAAACATCAAAAACCACCGAGGCTATGGAAGCCATGGAACGAAATATGCAGACGGGCCTATAAATCACAAAAGAAAGCCTAGAACAAATTCTGCAGACACCCGACTACACCGAATTTAACCGAATTGAATCGGATTTAAGCGGACGAAAGCGGAAGCAGTTAGGAGACAGTCAGCGAGAATCCTGGCAAAATTATGCAAATTCCATACAAAATCACCATAACCATCAAAGCACACGAGACAAAGTTCTAAAAATGTCTGGCAACTATCATAATAGTTATATATCCTTTTTATCTTTAAATGGACAAATTACTGACGTAAAAGCGATTGCTGATACTTTGGGAGCAGCGTTTTCGAAAGTATCATATGAGAGTTCTTATCCGCAAGACTTCATCAATTACGTATGAAAAGATGTGAGGAACAAAACACGTTGGACTTCGGGCCATCTTCACCGAGGGCCTATAATTTTACTGTCAGATTTTACTGTCAGAACTTAAAATTGCATTAAAAAAATCTCATCAAACATCACCTGGACCTGACAAGATTCATCATGACACGTTAAAACTCATTGTTCATATTTCATTTGTTCAATCGAATTTGGAGGGTATTTCTGAAGACGGCGAATTCCCATTCAAAAACCCGGAAAAAATCCCAGACTCAAATAACTACAAACAAATTGAATTAACCTAGTTTCTCTACAAAGTTAATTTATATTTTCAGTCAGAAAAACGGCTTTCTATTTTTCAAAGTGGTTTACGTCTCAGCCGCAGCATCATTGATAATGCATTGATGCTTTAATCATCTATACGTGATGCATTCGTGACCCCAAACCACTTGGTTTCGGTGTTCTTTAATATACGAGCGAACATGTCGCTATGGTATGCGATATCTACACGAGATGGACTTTCGGAGCAATCTTCCTATTTTACTTCAAAACTTTTTAATGACATTTTATCGTGCGACTTTTCGCAGGACGAGGGCGTTGCTCAGGGCAGTGTGTCTTAAGCGTTATATTTTTATTATAAAGATAAATGGCATTATTGGACCACCATATCTGCACGGAACGCTATTTGTTGACGACTTCCTAATTTTTTGTTCTAGTATAAGTATTCCATTTATAGAGACAACTTCAAATGACAATTCGAATCATTAACAAGTGGGCAAAGAAAAATGGCTTTGTATTCTCATCCCAAAAATCAGTTTGTGTGCACTTTGCTAGAAGAAGCGGTCTATTTCCCTACCCTCACATTTTATTTGACGGAACTACTATTCCCAGTAGTTATTTATTATTTAACTTTAAGTTAACTTTCATATCACATTAATATTTTAAAACGAAAATGCAACCAGGCATTAAATATCTTAAAAGTACAGGAAAATACAAACGAACCACCCCCTTTATTTCGAGCACTATTCATAAAGAAAATTCAAAGATATTCAATAGGGAAAAAGTCTTCTACAAATTCAAATGCAAAAGTATTGCACAAGGGGACGTCTTCATCAAATTTTGCAAACTTCCAATGGAAATGCCATGTTTTGATGTCTTAATCAGATTCTGCATCGTTAAATTAGTCTAAATATAAAATTTTATGACTTCATTATCTTTATATCCGGAGATATTCAATGCTAAAGTTGCTGTCAATTTCAGGGATCGTCTCCGCATTGAAAATCGCTATTCGTAGATCGAAATTAATTGTAGTTATAACTACCCTCAATTTTAAATTTTAACGCTATTTCAAACATTTGTCAGCGAGTTCAAACGATCCAAGAATTATATTATGCAAGTGAACGCGATTCCAGAATTACATTATTATATTTACTATGCAAGTGCAAACGATCCGAGATTGATCATCCATGGTTTGTCAGACGTTTTTTTTTTCAATTTTCTTCCCCTTAAATCGCCATAATGAGGAAAATTTAATGTAACAAACTAACCATTGGAAAGAGCTGAAATTTTGCGTGGTCATATTAGAAGTCCTGAATCGATTCCCATCAAAATACAATATTTGATAGGCTGGAGATTGAAAATGTTTATAGCTCTTCTAAATTAGAGATAAAACTTCTCTTTCTCAAATTTTAAAAATGGCGTAAAAAGGTATAGTGATAGGGTTATCACTTTTATTTATCATTTTTAAGGTGTACGAAAAGTTGTTTTAAATAAAGTTTACTATTTGATTGAATTTGAAAATACTTAGAAACGGTACCCATTCCAATAAGAAGCTGACGAAAGCAAGAGCAGATTTTTAGTAACTATAGGGAAGCTTTTTGGGCGATTATAATTTTTTATGAACAGCGTCAAAATGTTTTTCAGCAGATCATGCAACTATCTTTACATGGGGAATTATCGAAATCCTTTTTATTAATTATAGAATTATATCTTTGTATTTCTGCAGGCATCTTTAGTCAACTATAGCCTTTATCTATTGATGCCGATAATAATACTAAAAGATCGTTTATTTTTCGACGAATTGAAATATTACAAAAGTTATAAATGTGTTATGCATTTCATGCCTCTAAAATTGACATTAACATTGCCCAAAAAACTCGAAACATCCCGAAATCAGGTTTCGACGGGAATGAAATTTTTTAATGTGTTATGTACAGTCGCGGAAAAAAAAGAACCATCCCTTTATTTTGAGCACTATACATAGTATAGAAAATTCAGATATCATTCAATAGGGAACAACGTCCTCTGCAAACTTAAAGGCAAAAAAATTGTATAAGGGGCCGTCTTCATATAAATTTTTGCAAACAACAAAATTTCCCATGGAAACACCCTTTTTTGATGCCTTAAACAGATTTCGCATCGTTAAATTAGTCTAAATATAAAATATCCTGCCTTTACTATCTTTATATCTGGAGATATTCAATGTTAAAGTTCCTGTCAATTTAAGGGATCCTCTCCACATTGAAAATTGCTATTCGTAGATCGAGATTAACTGTAGTTATAGCTACCCGAATTTCAAATTGGAATACTATTTTAAACGTATTTGTCAGCGTTTGCAAACGATCCGGGAATTATTAGTTTTATTATGCGAGTGAAAACGATCCGAGAATTATTAGTTTTATTATGCAAGTGAAAACGATTCGAGAATTATGTTATTATATTTATTATGCCTGTGCAAACGATCCGAGAATTATTATATTTATTATACGAGCACAAACGATAGTATTGTGAATTGTAACCATGCTTAAAATGTGATAAAAGAAGGATTTTTGAATTGAGAACAATTCGAAACGAAGAAAGTGTTGATCGATGTTCTATATAATTTGTATCGTCTTTAGTATTCTTAATAAACGTTATTTTTTTAATTAGCGTTCGCTTCTATGTATGTCGGAATGTCTAGGCGCCAACCTGCCCACGTTCCAAAAAGCGCGGGAAACATTTCCCAAAGACCAATCGGAGCACTTCCCGCCAGAAGGCGCGAACCCCGCAGACTGACTCCGAGCGATTTGATGTTAAGACGTGGCTTTGCACGGACGTGCCACCAGGATGTTAATCCCACTATGATTTGATGTTTAATCTGATATTTGTACATAATTGACCCCTGTAATTAACCCCCCTTTTCCCCTAGATTTTATTAAAACAATATTTAATAGTAATGATGCTCTCCTCAATTCACTTCTAACATATTAATCCACAACATGTATGCAACCAAAAAGCCTACCTACAATTATTTAATACAATCGAACTGATATTCCGATCATCCAAAAAGTGAATCATTCAATTGATCATTTATCAGTAGAGTTTATCTATAGGGCACATAACTGGTGAAAGGCAATGTATTTTATATTACATAAATGAAATTTCAAACCATTTTCAAGAATTTAAACATTCCTCAGGTTTGTTGTCACATTCGTCAGACGTTTTTAAACTTTTGGTTGCCCCATAAAATCACCGAAATGAAGAAAATTTAATGTAACTCAAAAACTAAATATTGGAATTACCTGAAATTTTGCATGGTCACATTAGAAGTCCTTCTGAATCGATTCCTATCAAAATATAGTAAGATTCCAATTCATAATTTTTTAAAACATTAATTTAATAATTATTGCCATACTAAAAGCTATTTTTAAACTAAAATAAGGTGAAGTTTGTTTAAAAATAGCTAATAGGATTGTTTGACAGTAATATGGTACAAAATATCAGCGCTATAGAAATATTTAGGAAGATATCCATAAAAATCTAAAACTGATTTAACATTAGGAGCTCCAATCTTTCTGTACTCGTAACTTCGAAACGGTAGGGCCTAATGACATGACATTTGGTATCTGAAGTTATATTTTGATAGATTCGAAATTGTGCGAAATAGGGGGTTACCATTGGAAATTATAGAAGACATTAGTTCCTGCCAAACGCCATCTTTGAATTTTCTCTAGTGTTAAAATTGCTCGAATGAAGAGGGTGTATCGTTTTTTTCCCGCGACTACAAGTGTTTTGGACAAAAGTAATTGTTTGTAAAAGTACGAACTATTCTAGTATTTTGAACCAGGTAAATATTTTGATTTCGTTAAATGTCAATTGTTTTAATTTATTATATATTTTCATATAACTTGTTAAAATATTCTATATTTAAACAATATAAAGTTTTATGTTATGAAAATGTTTGTAGGTAGTACATAAAATAACATTTTATTCAAAGTTGATTATTTTAATCTTTTCACCTGGAGCTGTCTATATTAAGCCAAGTTAGCGTTTGAAAATGTGTACTATACGAATACTCTTTATGCTGACTATATTTCGACATGAACTCAAGTTGGAGCTCTAGAGGAATTGGGCAAATAACGTTTCTGTATAAGTTTAAACCATTCTAAACACCGATACTACAGATCTATGAGGGTAAAGTCAATGCTCAAATATGGCAGCTTAATTAAAAGGTAAGAAACACAAATAGGGGATATCTAGATTGCTCGATATGTATTACACTTTATCGGTATTTACAATTATGAAACATAGCTATAACAGAATTGGACAAGAATGCAAAATGACTGAAAAGTTCAAAGCACTGACAACAGGTTTGGTTGGTTATTTTCGGTTTTTAGGATCATATTTGGCCAAGCTGCGCCAATCACAAGACAGAAAACACAAGAGGGATGAAGAAAAAGCAGAGAATAATCGAAATACTTATTTAGTTCATTGTGAAAATTTTGCATCATATACATTTCCATACTTGGTTTCCCTAGAATCATACATGAAAGTATTGCATATAAAGCATTTATCAAATTTATGAATTTTTAGCGCATTGTTTCATAGGAATAATCTAAAATTAGAAAAATTTCTACACTGAAGCTGGAATTTCGTTATAAAGGAACTGCTTAATATTCGAATGATTATACCTCAAAGTTTCGTAATGAAAGACATTTTTTTCCATCCATAAGTTATAATCGAACTAATTTCCGCTATCTTTGCTAGTTTTCGTCGCGATCCATTTTTATAAGTATTTTTCAGACCTACCTCTATCCTGTTGTTAAAATTCGGAGATGTTCGTAATCGAGAGCAAGAGAGGCATAGCGCGCATGTTTGGCATCAATTTTGATTCAAATTTCCCACTACGGGCTTTCAATACTGATATATGTTCCATTGTTGCTTTGTTTCAAACGTCATTCGGTTGGATTCTTTAGTTTCGATATCAATTCAGCATTCGCTTGGCTGAGTTCAGCGGAGTGTCATTTTTCTCGTCTAATTTATCGACCCAAGTTCGAACTCAACTACGTTTTTGAGCTCTTCAACTTTGATGTATAATTACTGATTTGGAATTGATTCCCTTTCTGGATGGATCTCTTTCGGCTACTTTTATTTGAATGTTTCAGTTCACATTTTTCAAAAGGTTGTTTGCAAAATGGGTTCTTTTACTGATTTCTCAAGATTTTAAATTTTGTTAATCCTCAAGAAACTTATTGATTTGGGTATCTCACAGCATATGGGCAGTTTAGGATGTACAAAGTTTAAACAAAATGACTTGATTTTTGTTTGAAAAAAGGAAAAATAATTAAGTCAAATATACTTATAGGTTTTTATAACTAAAGGGCATTTGAAATTATGTTTTTAGTGCTAGTATAGTTTTGGAATATAGTCGATGGGGAGGGGGTCTGATATTTAGCTTATCTCTATTCCCCTTCTCATTAACAGTTGGCCTGCATGTTTTCAGGACAATTGAAAACAATTTGAAGTGCAGTAATTAAAACGAGATTGTTTCGCAGATGTGACACATGGTAACCAAGCGTGATTTTGAATGCCAAAAGACAATAGCATGAATTCGGTTGTCTGGGTTTTTATGGAGCCATGATAAATTCGGAACTCATGTCCACACTTCGGGAGCTCTTTGCTTCAACTGGAGATAAACTCTGGCCCTTGTTTGAACAGGGTTCGGCCTTAGAGGGGTTCACTTTAAGCCCTATGGAATACCTCTGAGTGGTATCTTTGTCGGCTCTAATACCTCGAATTACCTGACCGTTATTGGGATTGCCAGACAATGTTTCGGACGTATTCAAAGAAACGCGGTAGAGGTTACAAATATTAATCAATTGAAAAATCAGACAGATATGTGAAAATATCCTACTGAAGGTTCGTGATTCTTGTGCACTTTATCACAGGCCAATTTCAGACCTTTTTCTCCCAGTTTTCCATTCCAATCGATATGCTAAAAGAATGTTTACTAACTTTTTGTCTTTTCTCAGGCATTTTAGCTGCATGATAAACGAAATTTCAATTCGCTTCAGAGTGTATTTTTGAACATTCAAAACGTTTTGAGGCAAGCCCTGTGGGCCCTTTCTATAAATACACTACTGTCTGAACATGAAAGAATCACAGGATTAGAATAAAATTCATACCACATTACTGTACATAAGCGATTGACTTTTCCGAACAATACTATAATTCTATCCTGAAACAATGTGTCGTGAAGCCTAAATGAGCTGCAATAAGAGCTGCTATACGTCATGCCATCGAATCCAAGAGGTTTTTTTATGTGGAATGGGAATTTCTTGCCAGGCTGCTTGTACACTAATTCACAGTTCATTGGTACTGGATACTGGGGGATTTTGACGGCTGAGAAACCATATCAAAGTCATGTTCAATAGGCGACATGGAGTCTCGGGAAGAAGCGGTATCTGCAGTGCTGAGAAAGGCTTTAACGTTATTGGCACGTGGTTGAGCATTGTCCTGTTGGAATATAGCATCATGAAGAAATGGTGTCTATAACTTCCTGATGTTGAGATTACCCTGAATTCATTGCAACCGAGATCGTGAATGGCACCCCACATCTCAAGCCTGGCAGTCAGTCATTATGACGCTCTACAATGCATGCTGTAATATTGCGCTCACACGATACCATCTAAAGCATATGCGGCCATCAGTGTCGTCGAAGTTGAAGCGGAACTCGTCAAAAATACATGTTGCCAATCAGCAAGTGTTTTTCTTAGTTCACGAGGCCATTGCAGCCTACGGCGTCGATGGTTTAATGTCAAGGAAAGCCACCACAAAGGAGTGCGCGCAGCTAGTCCTTTATGAAACAGGTGCCGCCGGTTTCGTGGTCTTCAGCCAGATTTGCGATGTGTCCGGTCCTCTTCAGTCGACTGCTCACATGCATCACTATCGTTGCATTATGTCCCGGGCGAGCAGCAATGTCGCGGTACGAAGTTCCACGTTCACGCAGTCCGATCATGCGTCCTCGTTTGAACTCTGTCATTTGTTCATATTGTGCCCTTTGTCGTCGACTAGGCATAGTGATTCCTTGAAAAACTATGACAACTCGATGTCCATAATACACTACTTGTGTGGATCCTAAACAGCAATCTCTATTTATACTTCCAATACGACAGTTCAGAGGGCTCTGTTGGTCCCTATCACTCTGCAATTCAAATCTTTTCTACCCTTCTCTGTATATCCTATACTTATCAAATGATTACCATCCATTCCTTCACGGTGTTGCAATTCTCCCAGACAGTAGTATATATCCTTGGTCTCTGAATGGCGAATCTTTTCCCATTCAGACAATTACCTAGCTATTCTTCGCTTGCCATAGCACATAAATTACTGTAATGCTAAGTGTAAATTGCTATAATTCTAAATATAAATTGCTATAATACTAAAAGAACATTTTTCAGACACCTTTTTCTCCTTATCGTAAAAGTTCGTTTTGCATCCGCATTTACACTTTCTGACAGGACTGCTTCCAAACTTCGAACATTCAGTGTCGTGATTCGTGGTTTTTATTTTTCTACCCAAAGACGGTCAGCTTTTGTCTTTCGTTTTAAGGGCATAAGTGAATGAAAAGTTGGTACAGTAAGAGAATAAGATTACATAATTTGAAGATACAGCCATTTCTGACAAAAGTCTGATTGCCTCAGTGGATTGTCCGTTTAATGGAACCATCCAAGTTGATTTCATTTTTCGAAGCTTATGAGCATCGGCAAATGATGCTCCTTGGACGCCTTTTTGGGCCGAAAGAGCCTTAAAATGCGGACTTGACCTTAATATGGCAAAAGCAGCGAGTTCCGGAAGCCAAGTAGCTGCTATTGGACGAGAAAGAACTCGTTTCCAGTGACCCACATTTCATCTTTCTTCCCTTCCACTCGAACGGCGGACGCTGCGTCATCCACAGGTGAGCGAAGCACCTCAACTCTTTTTTAACTTCTTTCGCACCACCTGTTAAATGCATGCCACAATGTTTTCACGCATCGATACGATGGACGATCCTCAATTTGTTTTTCAACATATTTAATAAGTGAATAAGTTCTTGATGGAGCATACTTTTTTCGAAAAGTTTAACCAGTTTTTTATAGCAAAAAAAAAAATTTAAAACAAACCATGGAATGAAAAATGTTGCTCATTTGGATTCAAATTGTTTTCTCAATACAAATCGATAGTTGTGTTTCTTGAACCTGAGTTTTAAGTAGTACATCAAAATTGTAACAGTAACCCCTCATTATCTCACTATATGACGCAATGTATCTTTTTTACCTATCAATGTTCGTTATGGTAATAAAGGAAATATTCTATTTCTTAACTGAATTGGGATATACTATTTGGATACCTCGAAAGCAGGTCGAGAAGGAATTGAGATTCCAAAATATTCCACTTTACTTAGTTTCATAAAAAGGTTCAGAATTGATTTTGTTTACCATGGTAGTTTTACATAACTAGAAACGTGATTTAATTTAGTTTTTTTTACATTTCTAATAAGCAATTTTTTTCTTGCTCTTTCGTACTCTTTTCTTGTCCTTCAAGAAGCACTGTATATCGAGGTTTTTTAATTAATCTCAAATAAAAAATTTCATCCAACTGCACATTATTACTAGGATTTACTATATAAACATTTCTCCAAACTTTAAATACTGACGAATGCTAGGTATGCTAAGTAGATTCAGAGTTATTTTGATATCAATAAAATAACTCAACACCATTTCCCAGGTATAAGATGAGTTTTTCTTTAATTCCTAATATTACAGCAAATAATAACGTGCCAATGTCTAATCTTGTATTATCTATATGCCCATAATCGCGCAATGCAGACTTAACTAAAATGTTCTTTGATTTTCTTGAGCAGCTCAATACTTCATACTATACCTGTGACCATCGGAAGTTTCGGGTCAATCTCTTAACCTTTTATAAAGCATCATTTAAATAATTTTATTGCACCTTTTCGCATATATTGAATGGTAAGAATGTTGTAAGGAAACTATTGATAGTTTATAGATTTGATCCCCCAAAACTAGTTTATTGCATTTATAACTTTGAACTGATTTGGAGATGAAACATTTTAATTATGATTTGAATGCCAAATAGTTTTACTTCGTTATACGTTTTATTAGTGTCGCAAATATAAATTTATACAAATTAATCGTAGGTAAACTAGTTTCGTAATGTTCTCTGAAATGTATAAATTATCTATAAACTGATAGAATTTTAATACATTTAACAGGGGCTATAAATGTTAATTTTAAAGTGCTTTTAATTTACTCCAAGAAATATAAGAATTCATGATAAATCTTTATTCACTCTGAATCCTCCTTTAATGAAACGAAATCTTAAAACCATGCAATTTAGAATTATTTACTATTTTAAATCGTTCATTGTACTTTCCAGTGCGACACGTTAATTAAAATACCTACCTTTACTATTTTAAACATCTTTGGCATCATGCGGCACATCTTGCTTTCGAGGTAGGTATTTAATTAACGTCGAACTGGAGCAACACAACGGGCTATTGCCGACGGTCCGGGATCAAACCCAAAGCTACGAGAACAACACGTAATTTTAAACCACGGTCTGACGAGGTCCCACCTGAGCTGGCACCCCACTCTCTAAACTTCCACACCACACTAACTTTGAGGCCATGACAGGTTTAACGTGCACCAGCTCCATTTGTCCACGACGGTCTTTGGTTGGATTCAAACTTGCAACCCTCCGGTTGCTAATCCGTTACTCTTCCAACTGGGCTACAGCTGCCCCATCTTGCTTTTGAAATAAATAGTTTATCGAATTAGCACAACGTAGGTCGCACTAGCACAACGGGTTATTCAATAGTTTGTCGAAGACCGAAAGAAATAGTTTATTGTTGCATCAGTTTCATCCCATGCAAGTGGATAACAGCTCAATTCACGCAACTTGAATAGCAAAAACTAACAGTGCCTTTCCTATTGAGGAAATGTTCTGTAACTTGAAATTCTACACGCTTTAGTTATTTATAAACACCAATTATTCCAGCAGATAGAAAACTTTGGATTCCAATTTGTATTTTGCATTTTCTGATAGTTCATGAAAACTCTTCATATTTATGAATACATTCGAAATTCCCTTATAGTGGCACCAAAAGAAACATTTTTTGTTCACGCGTAGACGCAAGAGGCTGTTTGCAAATCGTTCTTTTGTAAACCTCGTCATTTTCAACATGGATAGTTAGGTAGGTATTTAATTAATGTCGCACAGGAGCACAACAACGGACTATGGGCGACGGTCCGGGATCAAACCCAAAGATCCAAGGACAACACCACATAATTTCGAACCACGGTCAGATGTCGAGGTCACACCTGAGCTGGCACCCCACTCCAAACTTTTTCAACATGGATTTCACACGTGACGGCACGAATTTCGAGATGGCTGGCATGCATCTAGCGTATGGGGCTGCCAATGGAAACGCTGCTCGAAGATTATACAATAGGTGATGAAATATCTGGACCCGCATCATGCCTGTAGATATGAAATGTCATACAGCTGCAAATAAAAGCGCTCAAAGGAAGGACGATCCTTTTGGCGAAGCATTCACTGTACGATCTGAGCAGCTCTTCCGTTTCCTCTCATTCTATCCATACACTAGTCAAGATGTCCACAAATCATCAGGTCCTTGAGACAAGAGTCGTGGAACCTGTAAGTCACCAACAAATTACATTTTATCAAACCCATCTTTCATCAGTGTCTCCAATACGGAGGACTGATTTCAAATGCCTTCGCATGGGACACACGATTCGTCTTTTACTGGGAGAGAGCGCGCCCAATTGAAACGCATTTCAAAGTCTGAATCTGCAAGATTTGATTGGGCAAAATTCCCATTCAAACCGTTTGGAGAGTGGGGTGCCAGCTCAGGTGTTGCCTCGTCATCTGACCGTGGTTCAAAATTACGTGGTGTTGTCCTCGGATCTTTCCCTTTGGGATTGATCCCGGACCGTCACCAATAGCCCGTTGTGTTGCTCCACTGTGACGTTAATTGAAATATCCCCCTCCCATTCAAACCTTTTTGTATATTTACGTTCGGTTGGTTTTTTAAATCTCATCTAATTTTTTCCAAATTCAAAATGTCTCAAATCTGTTGTATCCCCTCCCCAAATTCTTATATAATGCAATCTTTTTAATTTCGCGCTTTCAAAATTTTATGCTTATGTAAGTCGCGGGAAAAACGAACCACCCCTCTTCATTCAAGCAATTTTAACAGTAGAGGAAATTCAAAGATGGTGTTCGCCAGCAACTAACATCTATAAATTCGAACGCATAAAATTTGCATAAGGGGCCGTCTTCATATTAAATTGAGCACTAACTTCATAATTTCCAATAAAACCCCCTATTTTGACACAATTTCGAATCTAACAAAATTTATCTTCAGATACCAAATTTCATGTCATTAGATCTTACTATTTCGAAGTTATGAATATAGAAAGATTGGAGCTCCTAATGTTGAATCAGTGGGGTGTCAGCTCAGGTGTCACCTCGTCATCTGACCGTGGTTCAAAATTACGTGGTCTTTCCCTTGGGGATTGATCCCGGACCGTCGCCAATAGCCCGTTGTGTTGCTCCAGTGCGACGTTAATTAAATACCTACCTAATGATAAATCAGTTTCTCAGACTTTTATGGTATTGGTATTTTCAATTAACGTCACACTGGAGCAACACAACGGGCTATTGGTGACGGTCCGGGATCAATCTCAGAAGGAAAGATCCGAGGACAACACCACGTAATTTTGAACCACGGTCAGATGACGAAGCAACACCTGAGCTGGCACCCCACTCTCCAAACTTCCACACCACGCCAACGTGAGGACATTTGAGGCCACGACAGATTTAACGTGCACCAGCCCCCTTTGTACACGACGGTGTTTGGCTGGATTCGAACTCGCAACCCTTCGGTTGCTAGTTCGTTACTCTTCCAACCGGGCCACCGTGGGCCCCAGACTTTTATGGATATCGTCGTTAAATATGTCCATAGCGCTGATATTTTGTACCATATTACTGTTAAGCAACCCAAATAAAATCCAACTAATATTTTATTTTAAAAATAGTTTTTAGTATGCAATAATAATTATTAAATTAATGTTTGAAAAAATTATGAATAGGAACTTTACTATATTTTGATGGGAATCGATTTAGAAGGACTTCTAATATGAGTATGGCAAAATTTCAGGCAATTCGAATTGTTAGTGTTTTTGCGTTTCATTAAATTTTCCCCATTTTGGTGATTTTAGGGGGCAACCAAAAGCTTTAAAAACGTCTGAAAAACCTGAGGAATGTTTAAATTCTTGAAAAATGGTCGGAAATTTCATTTATGTAATCTAAAATGCAGTGCTTTTCACCAGTTATGTGTCGTATAGATAAACTCTACTGATAAATGATCAATTCAATGATTCACTTTTTAGATGATCGGAATATCAGTTCGATTGTATTAAATAATTGTAGGTAGGCTTTTTTTGGTTGCATACATAGAAGCGAACGCTAATTTAAAAAAATAACATTTATCAAGAATACTAAAGACGATACAAAATTATATAGAACATCGATCATCACTTTCTTCGTTTCGAATTGTTCTCAATTCAAAAATCCTTCTTTTATCACATTTTAAGCATGGTTACAATTCACAGTATTATCGTTTGAACTCGTATAATAAATACAATAATTCTCGGATCGTTTGCACTTGCATAATAAATATAACATGATTCTTGAATCGTTTTCACTTGCATAATAAATATAATAATTCTCGGATCGTTTGCACGCGCTGACAAATATGTTTGAAATAGTGTTCAAATTTGAAATTCGGGAAGCTATAATTACAGTTAATCTCGATTTACGAATAGCGAGTTTCAATGTGGAGATGATCCCTGAAATTCACATTTAGTTTTAACTTTGAATATCTCAGGATATAAAGATAGTTAAGTCATGAAATTTCATATTTAGTCTAATTTAACGATGCGAAACTGATTAAGGATTATCCTGGCCAAATATGGCCCTTGCGCCATAGAACTCCAAAACCAACCAACTGATTAAGGATCAAAACAGGGTGTTTCCATTGGAAAATTTGTTTGTGCAAAATTTTATATGAAGACGGCCCCTTATGCATTTTTGTATTTGAATTTGTAGAGGACCTTATTCCCTATTGAATGATATCTTTGCATTTGCTTTACTATGAAGAGTGTTCGAAATAAAGGGGATGGTTCGGTTTTTTCATGCGACTGTACATTAAATTCTACTGTTCTATTAATTATGCTTCAGACGATGATGGTCTTGTTTTATCATCTGACTATTGTTTGAATATTTTAATTCTCATCTCCACATTTTTCATATTTTAAATCTACCTCTTATCTTTGTCTTGAACTATTAATTTTTAAATATTTTCTACTTTTATTGGGTTACATTCTGTTTTGTGTTTGACGCAGCTTGTCCGCTTTTGGACCTTGCGCCATTAAACCCAAGCATGCAATCCAATCCCCATACGCTAGATCAGCCATCTCGGAATTCGTAAAACTCCATCGAGTGCGAAATCCGTTTTGCGGAGTTTAAAAAACGATTTTTAAACAATGCCTTCTCGTATCTGCGCGTAACAGTTGCAGTCTGAAAAAAAATGTTTCCCTTGGCCCCTTAATGTTGCCCCCTTTAAAGTTTGGCTAAATGTACGACGAAATGCTGAGTTCTTCCTCCACTTAAATTCATGAATTCGTGCAGATCATCTTTTCTGAGGTTGAATTCCTACACTTTTCAATAATAGAAACTTCACCAACTCTGATTTATTTGAAACAGAGCTTTGTACAATATTAAGAAAATTTATGAAATATTAAGATGAGAATTTGGGTGTAGTATAAAAATGGTGTTTCCCCTTAACATTCAATTTTTAAAAATCCTTTGGCCAGATAAAAATCATCGCCAGATAGAAATCCGTTCTCAGAGCATCGATCAATCGAAAGACAAAGCGATTCTAGTTGCTTAAATAACTGAAAAAGACTGATCAACGTCTCGTGAAAAATATGTAACGTCAGTTTTTAATTCAAAAAAGACATTAAAATTCAAGATATTGAGATATTGCAAGTTACTTCATAACGATTTACACATCTGAATCAGTTTTTCATGACATCTTTACAGAAAATCCTAGAAAACTTGAATCGAATTCTCAAACGTTTTCGATTCTTTGGGCCACGTGGCGCGATGATCCGAGAGTCTTATGTGTTACTTAAATATAAAATATTCAGTCGGGAGATCCCAATTGAACACGTTTTTTGCATTTATTTATCTTATAAAGCTTGCTGTGTAATTCAAATAAAAAAAATTTGTTGCAAAAAGAAATGACACGTTTGCAAAATGCATTTTCGCATCGAAATTGCGAAATTTCAAAACTATAGCAATAATTTGAGAGTCTAGGATTATTTCTTTGAGCAGTAATTTTTAGCCTCTTCTTTCTTTTTGCCCTTCTAATGTTCTTTCCCCCATTGCTCCGAAATAGGATTGATTCTTAACTCTAAGTTCGAAACTGTGGTACCCAAAGGGACAACCGTTGCTTGTGGAAAGTGTTCTGATAAATTAATCATGAAATTATTCTCTTTAAAAGAGCTGAGCAATGAGCGAAATAAAACAGTTTTTGAATTATTCTTCTGAACGCAATTGCATTTCATGATTCAACGTATGTAGAAGTACGCCGTCTTTTTCATTCTCGATTTCTTAAGAAAGGATTACCCTTTCAATTTGTGTCATAAAAAGAAGAGCCAACTGTTGAGATTAGAAGTATTGGAATTGGCCGAAGCTGAAGAAGTAGTCTTTCATTGCGAAGCTTTCGATCAGTTGTTCAAATAAGGAACTTTTACTACTTGTTACGTTATATTCAAGCTTCAATTCATTCAAGAGGTGAAATTCTCCAAGAACGAGAGTGAATCATTTTTAGAAAAAGCACAAATGGCGGTAGGTACAAATTCTGATTAGTTTTTGAAAAGTGGATAAAGTTAAGAGAGATATAAATAATAAAATGGAGTGCGTAATGTTTCAATGTTGCTTATGTTGTGGAATGAATAGTTTTTCTGTATGGGTACAAAATATGAATTGCATCTGACAGGTAATCAAGAAAGATGATGTGAAATATTAGAAAAAATCTAAAATTTTATCATAAATTATTCAAGTAAATGTTAAATCATTCGTAAAATTCCCATTTCTTTGATGGTAAAGAAATCAAACCTTTTTGTTAACTTATTGAGTTCGTATTAATATTTGAAGTAAAGAGTTGGGTGTCTTGTTCCCAACTTCTGAGTAACTTTTAAAAACGTCTATTAATATGTGGATATCATTGCATGTGTATGCGAAATTCGATGCAATATTATAAATGCAACGATTGAGTCTCATGTAAAGAGTTTTAAAAACAGGTATTTTCAATTGAATGATTTTATCTTGTAATTGAATTAACCATTTAGATCCCCTAAGTACGATTCCGCTGTTGATGATCACAACTATCTAACAAAGTATTCAATACAAAGAAAAATACTCGAAATATTGTTCCGATACTATATTTTCTCCAGTCTTCGTGACATAGTATGCGACTCGTGAGAGGAATGAAATAGATAAAAAACTCATTGAGATTGAATCGATAAAACCTGAAGCGAAACCGACCATTTTTTAACCTAAATCTGAGTGAGACATCTATTTTAACATCCTTGATAAATTCACAGCAAAAAGTAACAAAAGCTGAAATGCTCAATCTTTTCAGCTTCAAAAGGTTTCTTTCTACGATTCATATTTGTCATGCTCAATGGGTATCTTCAACACAGACTATCCACTCGTCTTCACACTTCCGATTGAGTCGAGATAATATGCATAATTGCAAAAGATTTCTTCAAGCTCTAAGACAGCTACATATAGATTGGACTCCTATCTAATTTCGGGCTCAAAATTATTTGTCTTGGTAGGTAGGTATTTTAATTAATTTCGCACTGGGAGCAACTCAACGGGGCTATTGGATCAAACCCGAAGGGAGAGATTTGAGGACAAACAGCACGTCATTTTGAACACGGTCAGATGACGAGGTCACACCCGAGCTGGCACCCCACTCCAAACTTCCGTGGCAACGTGAGGATATTTGAGGCCACGACAAATTTAACGTGCCCCCTTGTACACGAGGTCTTTGTTTGGATTCGAACTCGCAACTCTCCGGTTGCTAATCCGTTACTCTTCCAACAGGGCTACCACGGCCCAGTACTATATAGTGGAGTAAGCTTTTAATCATATTTATCAATTGTAGACAATTTCTCTATGCGGTATAAAGTACTTAAGTTATTTTAGCCAACTTGAGTCATGTCCAACTGAAAAATGTAACGTAACTTTTCTATTGTCAGTATTTTATTTAAAACAAAATGTCTATGAACTTTGGGGAAATGTAAAATAATTTGCGTGAAACAGTGCTTTAAGATGTTAAATATTGACTCTTTTTGAAGCGTGAATGCTGGGGAAATAAAATGCAGATAGCACATTTGAAGTTACATCACTGCTGTTATGTCTGTTTCATGCGCATAAAAAAGGAAAATTCCTCTTCTAAATGAAAAAAACAACGTTATTCAGTTCATATAGTTCCCACTCGAATCTCCGTAAACCGAATTGCCGAACCAAGAGTTGATTGATTTTTTGAAAGAGACGGTTGAATCAAGTGAAAGTATAATATAATTGAAAGATATAAATCTTGCGATACAATTCGATTCTGATCGTTGTCATCCTTTTATGTGGAATGTTTTGTGACCTTTACTTTTGAAGCAGGTGCATAAAGCAATTGTTAGCGATATGTTTTGAATTACATTTATATCCTCGATACATTTCACAGCACGTGCATCATTCGGAACTCCGACTATTGAGAAACGTGCCTTTGGGATTGTATGAAACAATTTTACTTTGTAACAGAATAAACTAATTTGTTTATTCCATTCCCCGACGACTTTTTTGTCTTTGAAAGCCTCGCAGATTACTCCCGAAGACGTGCTAATGTTATTAGGCTATAATTATAATATATTTTAAAAGTAAACAAACAGGGCACATTTAGACAATGAATGTTTGAGGTAATAGAATTTACCTCAGAAAAATATAGCCTCCATTATAGGTATGTATGTATATAGAGGCATTTTGTACCAAAATCTTCCTTTGGATTAATCTTTGTTAATTATATTTTTAAGGCAATGCGTAATGTACACCAATTTTCAGTGGTGAATCCGTGAAAGCTTTTGTAGGAAAATGGAAGTATGGAAGTACATGCAATTTTGACCTTGTATTCTGGGCTAGTTATTAATGTGAGATACTACAATGAATAAAGTAGATTATGATAGTAAATAATTGTTAGTTATAATTGGACATTTGTGTTGACTCAATTCTTGGCTTGGTCCGGTCACGAATATGTAAATATTATTAGTACATCAATTGTTTTTCTGTCTACATCACCTGATTGAAAGCTCTTAAAAATGGTGTTAGTTGATTCTCATGCGATCATCATTTGAACTG
Source organism: Meta bourneti (assembly GCA_933210815.1). Classification (NCBI taxonomy): domain Eukaryota; kingdom Metazoa; phylum Arthropoda; class Arachnida; order Araneae; family Tetragnathidae; genus Meta; species Meta bourneti. Next base: position 8,465,167 of record OW119934.1, on the reverse strand, counting down.
AGAACACTTCTCTCAGAAGAAATATCCGTTGATCCTCAGTCGGACACGTTTCCACGAAACTATTTTTTTTCAGAAAAATTTCTTTTAAATTAGGTACCATTTACATTGCAATTTCCAATATTTTCTTATGAGGACTACTCCAGATACTATATACGATAGCAGAGTCCAACTAATAAACCGATATACTTTGAACTCGTCTACGCATCGGGCACACGCGTTTTACTCACAGGCATCTCTTATTAGGAGACTGCGCCTGTGTGTAGTTCCTTCTACCATTCGCCATATTTTAATTGATTGTCCTGTTTTTAATTTTCACTGTCAATACTTTTTTAATTCATCAATTTTAAACTTACAAGATTTGATCGGGGAAATTCCCCATCCAGATATTTTTAAATTTTTACAAAGCATAAAATTATTAAATTGCATCTAATGTTTTTATCTCTCATATCTTAAAATTCATCAAAACTTTTAACTATGACGACGATAATCTCATTTCATTAATTGTGGAGTTTGAATATTTATTTTTAAATTTAATTACTTCAAATATTATATTTTTAAATCACCTTTTTATTATTGGTTGGACAAATGAACCTTAAAATTTTTCATATTTTTTATTGGGTTACGTTCTGTCATGTTTGACGCAGCTTGTCCACTTTTGGACCTTGCGCCATTAAACCCAAATCAATCAACTAATAAACTTGGCTGGATCAGTCCCAATCTCTTGAGATGCATACGAAGGAGAAAGTTTAGATTGTAGATGGCAATCTTGCTTTTCGGCCAGATCTGGCCCTTGTGCTATATAAAAACAACCAACCTAGTATTGCTGGTCTGATTGAACGAAACAATATTTGAACCAGTGAAAATAGGGTGAATAGTACCTTTACCGTTATGTACAGTATGGACGTGTCTACGATGTAATTTTCGGTAAGTTGTTACCTGCATCATGATCCTTTACAGCTGCCAAAGTCACTTTTAAGTTTTTATCTTTCCGATTAACATACATACTGTTCACTTTTCTAATTTCTCTAGTAAACTGGAAACATGTAACGATTCGTTAAACTTTGTGCAAGTTGAGGCCACTGGACCAAATTACAAACTCGTATGATCAAAATTACACTTTAAGATATGAATATTAGTCTTTAAATGTAACTTGAACACATTTGAAATTTAATTATTACATATTTTATCTTAAGAATTTGTAGAAAGCAGGAAAATTTTGTTTCGATATTAAGAAGTTAAGTTCAGACTACATTTATATCCAAGGGAATACAAATGATAAGAAATATAAATATTTCTTTCTTGCCTGGGAAGAAGAGAGCCTGGTTCCTAGAGAGAATAGGTTTTTCGACAATTTTTTAAAAAATTTAAAAAAATTCAGGAATTTCAACGTTTAAAAATCAACTGAAAATTAATTTCTTAACTAATAACTTTGGCTAGGGTCAAAACATAAACTGTATTATATAGATTACAATGATACAAAAATAATTATAGTATATCATTTCATTGTTGAGTTACTGTTTGAACAAAGCTTCCTATTGTAAAAACACAGTTCCTGAGAAATTGAGTTTCCTCTGAAGTTTTGGAAACATGTTTGTATATGGTGACAGTACCTAACGAAAACCTTTGTAACTAGAAAACTATTTCGAATATTTACAGATCTTGGTATTGCGTGAAAGCTTAGGAGTTTGAAAATATTTTGAGTTAATAAAGAAAGTATCGGTATTGTGGTCGATTTTCGTGATGTCTAGTGTATACATACACCTTAAGAGACAGGAAACCATTGTACCTCAATGTCCCTTCCACTCGCGTTTGTCAATTCTCCACCCGTTGTATCGAAGAAGTTGAATTTCTTCATTTCCCCTTTAGTCTATGATAGACACCTCGGGACAAGACCGAGGAGAAACACTTCCTTAGTCGCGTCCAGCAAACTCTCGTCATGTGACCATTTCTACGGGATCATTTGACACGACTTCCTAACGTACTCTACGAGTGAAAATCATTCCTTTAGGTCCCTTGAACAATGTTCGTGTTAAAAAAAAAACTTACCTGTAAAAGCCTATAACGCCAGAATTCAAGAATTTTAACCACCAGCCTACATTAAGATGCTATTTAAACTTAAAAATTAAATACGTATGTTCTGAGAACAAACACTTTTCGCTATTAGAACTTTTTCTTTCCACCCTACGGTTATTATGCCGCATTTTGAAATTGTTGAGAAGTAGATGATTCTCTTTCCTGCATGTTGGTTTACGACGCACCTCAGGTAGGCAGTTAATTAACGGTGCAATACAATGGGCTATTGGCGATGGTCCGGAATCAATCCCATAGATTCGAGGACACTTTGTCATTTTGAACCACGGTCAGATAACCAGGTCAACACCTGAGCTTGCACCTCACTCTCCAAATTTCCACACCACGCCAACGTGAGGACATTTGAGGCCATGACAGATATAACGTGCACCAGTCCCCACGAACACGACGGTCTTTGTTTTGATCCAGTTGCAAACTCGCAACTCTCCTGTTGCTAATCCACAACCGACGCACCTCAGGAAAGAATTCATAAGAGATCCAACCAGTGATATCCAGCATCACCTGAGGTGTCTCCTGGAGTTGAGCTGCTCCTGGGTAAATTCGCGCGCGCGTAATGCCTAGTTCTTCTCCCAGAACTAGGAAAACGGAGTCCAGGCATCTGAGTCGTGTAAGGTTTACGTAAGTCTCAGTAAATTGCTAGTCACCGAAATAAGACTTGGATACCTATGTAGATATTTCAAATGAGCCCTCGTTGTGTATTTTGTGTTTGGCACAGCTTGGACACATGGCACTTGCACCATAAAATCCAAAGCCAACCAATCCAACGAGCCCTGAGGTCCTAGCTATGGATGGAAGGCGCCACCGGGTGAATCATGAGATGGAAGCGTCCTGACACTACTCACTCCGCAAGGGGTATCAATCAGAGTCGGGGGCAGCTCCTTCGAAGGTTCGGCAGAAAGGCAGATTGGTGTCTAAAATTCGTTTCATGTAAAGAAAGTCTTGTTTTGTTCTAGTTGGGACACTGAGGGAATTCTTCCCTAACCTGTAGTGACCTTAAATGGTCATCACAGAGGAATCGTACCCTATACGAAGGAACGGGGGAGTCCCTAGTCAATAATAACTTTAAATGGTTGGAGCAGAAGGATTGTTACATATTTGAAGGAAGAAAGGAGTGAGTACCTAATCTGAAGTTACTAAATAGTCAAGGCAGACTGATTATTACTTATTTGAAGGACGGAAGGAAAGGGATTACCCCTATTTGAAGAAGGGAAAGAAGGATTGAATTCCTGATCTGTAGCAATCTTAAATGGTTGGGACAGAGGGACTGCCCGCTATTTAAAGAAGGGAAAGAAGGGTTGAATTCCTGATCTATAGGGATTTTAAATGGTCGAGGCAGAGAGATTGTCCCCTATTTGAAGAAAGGGAGAAAGGAAAGGATGAGTTCCTAATATTTGGTAACCTTAAATGGTCGAAGCAAAGGCATTGTCCCGTATTTGAAGGAAGGAAGGGTGAGTCACTAATCTGTATTGACCTTAAATGTTCGAGGCATATAGGGACTTCCCCTATTTGAAGGAAAGGGTGAGTTCCTAATCTTTAGGGATCTTAAATGGTTGGGGCAGAGGGATTGTCTCATATTTGAAGGAAATCTCAAATCCGTTCTTACGAAAAATGACTTTGAAAGCAACTTGAAGCTCTGCAGGTGAACATTAAATTCCTGGTACACAAGTACTTTCCTGTAATTTAATTACTGTTAATGCAACCGTACTTTATCAGTGTCATTCGTAGCAGACTTGCGCCAAAAAGATAAAAACCCAACCATCTGAACCTTGAAAGATTTGGTGAAACTCCAAATCTATTTCCGAAGGCCAGTTTAGATATCAACATTTGATCCGTCATAACTTTCTTTTTGTATTATACATCATGTTGCTCGTTCACGTGATTTAAACCAACTCATTCACTCGGGCCGCTCGATTGGTAGAGTAATGGATTAACAACCGGCGAATCCAACCAAAGACCGTCGTGTACAAGGGGAGCACATTAAATCTATTTCCGAAGGCCAGTTTAAATATCAACATTTGATCCGTCATAACTTTCTTTTTGTATTATACATCATGTTGCTTGTCCACGTGAATTTAAACCAACTCATTCACTCGGGTCGCTCGATTGGTAGAGTAATGGTTTAACAACCGGCGAATCCAGCCAAAGACCGTCGTGTACAAGGGGAGCACATTAAATCTGTCGTGGCCTCAAATGTCCTCAGGTGTGACCTCGTCATCTGACCGTGGTTCAAAATGACGTGGTGTTGTCCTCGGATCTTTTCCTTCGGGTTTGATCCATCGCCAATAGCCCGCTGTGTTGCTCGGTGTGACGTTAATTAAATACTTACCTACCAATCATCATGACTTATACTATTCATCATTTTCACATTTTTATATTGTACATCATGTTGGCCAACATGTTGTTTAGCCATCCATTTATATATATTCATTCATATCTCTTTTAACAAGTTATACACTTTTCATGTTGTTGACCAGCATGTTTTTAAATCCTCAACAATTAAGATTTGTATTGATAGTCTACTTTTATATTTGGATTTTATGTTCCCCAACAAATATTTTTTGAATTTCATATCTGGAGCTTGATTTGTTATTTGAACATAATTTTATTATTTTATCTTGAGCTTGGCACAGCTTGTCCGTTATTGGACCTTATGCCATAAAACCCAAGCAACCAGTCATTGACATAAAATTGCACGGTTAACTCAACAAAATGTTTTGAAAATGGACCACTGCATTGAATACCAAATGGCTATTTTATATTCTATGTCATTCAAAATGTATAATCAGAGTAACTGCTAACATAGAAGCTTGCTCAATTCTAAATTACATCTCGTCATCTGACCATGATTCAAAATGACCAGGTGTCCTCGGATCTTTCTCTTCGGGATTGATCCCGCACAGTCGCCAATAGCCCGTTCAGTTGATCCAGTGCGACGTTAATTGTCTATCTACCTAAATTGCATCTATTTCTTCAACATCTACAAAAGGAGATAAAATTGTTTCTTTTAAAAATATAAGTAATGAATCTATTATGTTAACTATGGAAATACATAAATCTAATTATAAATGCATGAATATAAGTATTGCAAATGTTAAGTAAAAAAAAAAAAATTTTTCCTTTCTGCAATTGTAGAGCATCTTCGGACTGTGATGCAGATATGGATTGGATGGCAACGTTAGCCACTGCAATAGCGATTCTTCGATTGGGTCTAATCTGTTGTGGCCTGTGGTTGTTGCTAAGATCTAGAGCCAAACCACTTGATTTTCAGAGAAAATGTTTTGCTCTCTCTGGTGTCATCTACCTTCTGGGATTAATGCCTCAATCTCTCCTCCTGCTTCTAAACTTTGATTTCGTGAGCTTCCTGTTGGACAATGGCTATCTATGCGGGACCCAAAACGTCGCTTGTACAGTCGCTGTAGCCTTGCACAACACCATCTTCCTCTACTGGATGCTAGACTGCATTCGATCTCAGAATAACACAAGTCGAGTGGCATCACAAGTGAAATTCTGTACTTACTTTATCGCATTCTATGTGGCAGTGCTAATACTTGGCAGAGGATTCTTTCTTCGAACGGATGATGGGCGAAGGTTTTACACGGACATTGCCTCGAAGACCCTTGACCACTGGACAATCTCTCCCGTGGAACACCCATCTCAAGTTGTCAGACTACAGTTGCTACTTTGTGAAAGCTCTATATATGAAAATGAAGTGTGGAGTTTTCTACTTGTGTCCTATTCTTTTTTGCTACTACCTCTGCTATTGCTGTATTTTGTTGGAAAATCTTTCATTCAAAGAAAGAAGCCCACTGCTAGTCTCTTGAAAGATTTAGAAGAGGATTCACAAAAAGGTGACATTTTGTTTTGAATCATTGCGTTTGTAAAATAGAATCATAACAATCGTTCAAATTTTAATGGTGCATATTTCTAATGTTTTGGGTAATGAGAATCTTTCTAGGTTAGAAAGTATGCTTTTTTTATCTCAAAAGTAACCTTGTTACCATCATTTAAGCAAATTAAGAAGCCCTAGGAATATTTGAGAATGGGAATAACTATCTACCATGAAATAAAATCTAAATGATAATAGAAAAATACCGAATGAGATACGATACTGTAGCCATGTTAAAATAACTCTTAGTTTCTCATAGTTTCAATGAGAATTCTATATTTCTCCACTTTCTTTTAATATATATAGTTAACTGCATTTTACTCTTAAACACTTCTTTTTGTATTTCTAAGGTGCTTAAATGGCCGCTTTTTGTAATGTAAGTATTAGTGCATAGTAGAAAAACTATTCCAACATCTCTTGCTATCTTATCCCCGTCTATGGAGTTGCACAAATAAACCAAAAAGTCATTGAACTTGGAATACTTTAAATAAAAATGTGCATTTCATTTGTATAAGGGTTCCGTCTTCAAGTTAAAATGCGTACCAACTCAACTTTTTTGAAAGGTAACCCATATTTTTTTATTCCAATTCCCTGGTCCTCTGAAACGCTTGGCTCTTACCCCAGGTTTGAGACGAATTTGCGATGCCCGTCCCTCAAATATACTTCCATTTTACGAATGGGTACAACTTACCAACAATGACTCAAACCTATGTGACATCGAAACCCAACAAACTAGACTTTTGCTTTTTCCACCTTAGAATACTCTTTCTCTCAAATGTCTAAATCCTTTTGCCTCCCACAATAAATCTGACACCGCCCCAACTGTTTTTCAACAACTTTTTACTATGCACCGCTGTCAATACTCGTCATATATTCCAATTTTTACGGATGGATCGAAAGGAGTGGGATATGCTGGCTGTGGTATTTCTTTCGATACTGTCATATCCAGTTACAGCCTTCATACTTCCTGCTCACTATACGCTGTTGAAGCTGTCGCCATTTATTGTGCGCTCCAGCAGATATTTTCCCATTCCCACCGTAAATTCTGTGTATAGAGAGACAGTATAAGTGTCTTGGGACAGTTGGAGTGCTACGATTATAAATGTCATCCTGTTGTGTCAGATATATTTGACATTTTAAATACACTCGGGAAAAGGAGTTTTGATATTTTGTTTTGTTGGATACCAAGTCATGTGGGCATCAAAGGTGCTTGCTGACAGTGTTGCTAAAGCAGCTTCTGTTCCATTGTCGCAAGGCATTCCCTTCTTTGATATCGACCACAAAGGATTATGTTATCTCCTTGTGGTCATGGAATCTGCAAGTAAGTAATAAACTACGTTCTATCAAAGCATTTATTCATTTGTGTCCATCTGCCCTAATGCTGATTTCAAACTGACTCGCCTTCGCATTGGGCACACACGATTCACTCGTCGTTATTTTTGGTTGGGCGAGAGTCCTGCTTTTTGACATGCATGCTCATCAAATTTTACTGTGGTAGTCCAGTTGGAAGAGCAAAGGATTAGCAACCGGAGGGTTGCTAGTTCGAAACTCGGTCCAGCCAAAGACCGTCGTGTACACTAGGGCTGGTGCATGTTAAATCTGACGTGGCCTCAAATGTCCTCTCGTTGACGTGGTGTGAAAGTTTGGAGAGTGGGGTGCCAGCTCAGGTGTTGCCTCGTCATCTGACCGTGGTTCAAAATTACGTGGTATTGTCCTCGGATCTTTCCCTTTGGGATTGATCCCGGACCGTCACCAATAGCCCGTTGTGTTGCTCCAGTGTGACGTTAATTAAAATACCTACCTTCCGTTTATTTCGTGCCTTATGACTACATAAGAAGACTTATCTGAAACGAATGTCCAGCTGGAATGTGTTTATGTATTATAATGCAAAAATATTTGAAAGAAAGATCTTATTAATTGAATCTAGTATAAAATAGGAAAGAAATCAATCTCTCATGTTAATAGAAATATGTTTCTTCACAGTGTGTCGTGAAATTATTTATGCTTGTGAAGTGTGCCGTGACGCGAAAAAGGTTGGGAAGCACTGACCTAGCGAATTGGGTTGCATTCTCACAACTAGCGATGATTACAGAAGCAATGGTCAAATGTGATGATATAATGAGACAGTGAAAAATGCCACCGATGTAATTATTGAAAGGGTCAACTTGACCATTCCAAAGAGTTCTAAGCCACACAAACTTTGGCAGACTTGGTTTCACCATGGTTTATAATCTGCTTACAAAAAACAAAGGAAGTTATGGAACATATTTCGGAGATAACCAACTACTACCAACTTGGTCGCTTTTAAACAGGCCAAGGCATTCGTTAGTAAGGTGAGACGTCAGAGCCAGAGGGATTCTTGGACTAGATACGTAGGTTCTATTACATCGTCAACATCGAGCAAGCAGTTGTGGAGGAACGTGAAAGCAGCCAACTGTCTGTACTGGGACTTTTCCATCCCTATACTGGAAACCGATGCTGCTGTTTATTCTACTCCACTTGACATCACCAATGTCATCGGAGAGGCTTTTGCTAGTGTGTCCAGCTCCGACTCTTATAGTTCAGCTTTTCAAGCGACAAAGAGTCGAGCTGAAAGAACGCCAATTAATTTCAAAAGCACACACACCCTCCACTATAACTTCGAGCTCACGAGTTGAAGAAGGCGCTATCTAGGGCTCATCACCAGTCCTGAGCCGAATGAAATCTCATACCAGATGCTTCGCCACCTGCCCCAGATTCCTTGCAAAACATCCTTCTGTTTCATCGAATCTTGAAAGAGCAGAAATTTCCAACTCTATGGAATGAAAGCGTGGTGATTCCCATCCTGAAGCCTGGAAAGGACTCCAAAGACCCTCTGAGCTAACTTCCAATTGCCTTGACGAGCTGCCTGTGCAAGACCTTAGAACGTATGGTCAATGCCCGTTTCATTTATGTTCCCGAAAAGAACCAATGTATCCGCATCAGAGTGGCTTCCGCACAGAATGGTCCACTCTAGATAATATAGCATAACTAGAATCACAAATTTGGAATGCTTTTGTGCGGAGGAATCATTTGGTTTCGATTTTTTTCGACGTAGAGAAGGCATATGACCGTACGTGGCGACACCGATGTATGTTCGATTTTGGTTTAAAGGGAAATCTTCCCCTTTTTGTTCAAAATTTTTTAAGAATCCGCAATTTTAGGGTCCGCATTGGACGAACTTTTTCTGATAATTTTATCCAAGCTGAGGATGTCCCTCAGGGTAGTATTTTAAGTGTGTTACCCTTTTTATCCTTCATTTGAATAACATCGTCCACACTCTTCAACCATTTATTCATGGATCCTTAATGTTGATGACTTCCAGATATCCTGCCAGGGATCAGATATACGCTTGATTGAACGACAACTTCAGACCATTGTTAACAACTTGGTTAAGTGGTGCGACCAGAACGGTCAAACTCTGTCCTCAAGCAAGAGCTGCTGTGTTCATTTTTGTAGGAAACGAGGCATACATCCAGACTCTACAGTTAATATCAGGAACTCGCAAATTCCTGTAGTCAACGAGATGAAATTTCTCAGAGTAATCTTCGACAGTAAACTCGCCTTCCTCCCATATATTTTACACCTAAGAAGGAAGTGTGAGAAAACACTCAACATTTTGAGAGTGCTCTCAAATACATCCTGGGGAGCCGATCGTAAAGCATTGCTCCGAGTATATCAATCTGTCATCTTATCTCGCATTGACTACGGATGAATAGCATATGACAGAGCAAATGCAACTAATTTACGCAAATTGGACACTGTCCATCACTCTGCTCTGAGGATATGCTCTGGTGCATTTCGCACGTCTCCAGTTAACAGCCTCTACGTGGAATATCACCAGCTACCATTTGACCTGCTAGTTGTCCATCAGCTAATATTATAAGATCAAATCATTGTCATCCCATCCCTTGAAGCACATGACTCTTGAGCCAGGTTTGAATCGACTTTACGATGTCCGTTCCTTATTCAGAGGACCAATTCCATCATAAACGATTCTTATCTTAGTGATATTGTGCCCCAAGAAATGAAATTTTTCGTTTCCCACCATGGGACTTTCCATCTCTGAATTATATCAACCCCTTTACTCCGTAAGCAAAGTCTGACTCTGCTCCAGCAATATTCCAACAAATATATCTGTCAGCTTGGAACCTATATACCAGTTTTCACGGATGGGTGCTAAGGGAGGAGATTATGTAGGCTTAAACACCGCAGGCGACCCCCTCATATCCCGCTTAATAAAGCAGGTGGCGAGTGGTTTAATCAGTCGACCTACGTATAATACAGGTTCGCAAACCCGCCCACAGGTAACGCAGCCCTTGAGGCCACCGCAGGTCGCCTTCTTGGCCCGTGTTTCAACCCGATGTTCTCGGCAACTTCCGCCGCCAAGATAGACCATTTGAAATTCGAGTGTTACAAAGCAAACGAAAAACAAATAACGTGTCAATGATGAGAGGAAGAGTGGGACCCTCCCATTTTTATACCTTGCGAAGAACACAAGTGAACTACGGCTACAAGATCCGGCGGGCCACACACATCGGGACGCCTTCCGCCCGAAGTTGCCCGAAGGCTTGACCCCGAGTAGGGAGACCACTAGTACGCAACCCAACCGGACCCTGATATGACAGGGAGGTACACCATTAATCGCCTTCTACGACAAGCAGGGCTGCGGTGGGGTTATTCTACAGCCCGCCCCCACACGGGGAGATTATGTAGGCTTACTCCCTGCAGGAGACCCCCTCATATCCAGCCTAGTGGCTGGTGGCGAGTGGTTTAATCGGTCATCCCACGTAATTTGTATGGTTCGTCCATACCCGCCCACAGGGAACAGAGCCGGTGAGGCGACCGCAGATCGCCTTCTTGGCTCCGCTCAACCCAATGTTCAGGGCAACTACCGCCGCCAAAATAGACCGTAGCAAATTCGAATACTATAGAGCAAACGAATGAACTATATACGTGTCATGATGAGAGGAAGAGTGGGACTCTCCCATTTTTATACCCTTCAAGTCGTACTCAGAGCACACAAGTAAACTACGACAACGAAGTCCAGCGGGCCACTCACATCGGGACGCCTTCCGCCCGAAGTTCCCCGAAGGGTTGACCACGAGTAGGGAGACCACTAGTACGCAGCCCCACCGAACCCCGCTTCTGACAAGGAGGTACGCCGTTAGTCTCCTTCTACGACACGCTGGGCTGCGGTGGGATTATTCTACTGCCCGCCCCCACACGGGGAGATTATGTAGGCTGCGGAATTGTGTTTCCTAACACTAGTTACGGAATTCATACTTCCTGCTCCGTCTACACTGCTGAAGAGGTAGCAATTTATTGCGCCCTTCAGCAGTATCCTTTAGTTCTGCCTTTACACTAGCTGGAGCAATATGCCATTCCTTGCCATCCTGTCCTGTTAGTATTTTTACCATCTTGCGTACCTTGCAGAACAAAGGTTTCTATATTCTGTTTTGTTGGATCCCTAATCACGTGGGCATAAAGGTTAACGAGCTTGCTGACGGTGCTGCGAAGGCAGCTTCCGTTCCATTTCAGCAAGCCGTTCCTCTTAGTGACATCAAGATGTCCACAAAGGAGTTCGTCGACTCCTTGTGGCAAGAGTTGTGGAACCTGCAAGTCACCAACAAATTTCATTGTATAAAACTCATCATTCATCAGTGGCCAGTGTCTCTGGTGCGAAGGACTGATGTCAAAATGACCCTCCTTCGCATCGGACACACGATGCACCCCTCGTCATCTTTTACTAGGAGAGACCGCACCCATTTGCAAACAAGGTTTGATTGAGGAAAACCCCATTCAAACCTTTTCGCATTTTTACGTTGGTTTTTAACTCTCATCTAATTTTTTCCAAATTAAAAATGACTCATCTATCTGTTTTATTCTTTTATAATTCAATCGTTTAAATTTCACACTTCAAATTTTATACATATGTAAATTAAATTCATTAGTTATGGTGCAGACAATGGTCTTGTTTTTATCATCTGACTATTTGATATTTTATTCTCATTTACACATTTTACATGTTTTAAATCTACTTTTTATCTTTGTCTTGGACTTGATTTTTAAATGTTTTATACTTTTATTGGGTTATATTCAGTCTTGTGTTTGGCGCAGCTTCTCCACTTTTGGACCTTGTGTCATAAAACCCCAACATCCAATCCAATCCTGGACCGTCGCCAATACCCCGTTGTGTTGCTCCAGTGCGACGTTAATAACTACCTACCTACCTACCTTTAAAAAGGAAAATGTAAAGCTGGCATCTCATTATCAACAGTTGCATTATCAATAGTTCGTGCGGTTTAAGGAATTGTGTTTGTTAAAATAAAATTTGTCGTTGGGCACTTCTGGTAAAATTGTTTTATCTGAGCAGTGAATCGGCTAAACAAGCCTTACGAAAATTTCGAACTCAACAAAATGTGAAGGAACGTAAAAGTTCAAGGACTGCAAAGCCTATTCCAGAGTTTCCAGGAAACTGGTAGTTTAGCAGATCGTCTTCACAGAGGCAGACCGAAGTTATCAGAGGATCATGTTAATGTTCTAGCGTCGCAAATGGAAGCTCTCGCATAATTAATGAACAGTGTATGCAGTGCAAGGGAAGTTGACATAAATACGGGGATACTCGAAACAAGCGTTTCGCATCGTTTTAAATTTGTACCCGTACAAATTAATCCCTTCATCAACTGAAACCAAATGATGTTGCGAAGAATTCGCCCAATGGGTTCTCGAAAATATCGAATAAGATCCACAGTGGCTTTTACCATCTTTTCGACAGATGAAGCCCATTTTTCCTTACACAAAACAGTAAATGTGCATAACTAGAATCTGGGCGGAGGAAAATACACACGCTGATTCTGTGAAAATGCATGGCCGCCGCGATCTGCCTAGCTGACACCCGCAAAATCTTGACTCTATAGGGTGACCCAAAGTCTCGAGTGTATACTAAGAGCCCGTCTTCCATGGTTCATTTGGAAGATGCCATCCGCAGTGAAGTCACTGCCATAGACCCTGATATGCATCACGCATTTGTGAGTGGCCGTTATAATACGCTTGAACAATGCCCTTAGATGCGGTGATGGACATATCGAACAACTGCTATTGTACGATATTCACAAATGCAAATTAATACATAATGCACCATCTTAATTGCTTATTTCCATGTTGTTCTGGTTAAGTGATAGTAATAACGCCATCTATCAGTGAAAATATGAACTAATTTTTCAAGGACACAAAATGAAATATTTCCACCAATGCCAAGTTGTGGTCATTGAAATCCCCTGTTGAAAAATCATCCACTGAATCAAGAAAACAGTTTCTTTTTGAAGCAAATCATCAGTTTCAGACTACATGCGGTGACCCCTTGTCACCCTGATCAACAAGAGGATGGTCCCTGATGCCTTGGCATTCGGTGATTGCCCATGTTTTTTGCCAACTTCGGGAAAATCGTCGAAAGGATTTTTATTAACAAACTTGATTTTTGGCTGGAAAGACATACATAATTCATCAATTCCAATATAGATTTCGAGAACTAAAAAGCTGCGAATTAGCTGGGTCTAATTTACACCAAAAGATCACCTCGATTATAAACAAAAATCACCATTTGCTCTTTTCTGTAGATGTTTTGATAATTTGTCATGAATTTCTTTATCCATAACATTTTATGTTGGTACTACAAGAGTCTACCATCATAAAATGTTATCGATCTTTCAAGGGCAATATTGCCCACTATTCTGGCTTTTATGCTTCAATCAAATTTTGGATCTCAATAACTGACCACTTCATCCAAGCTTATGCAAGATCATAAGGTGGTTACTACGGGATGTACACGTACATCCTGGGAAATAAAGCAAATACCATTTTAAATTGAAATGTAACAACTTTAAATCACAAGCTTCAAAAGAAAAAACTTTGGTAATGGTCCCTTGGGTAGGAACCCGATATTAAGAATGAACAACCAAACAAGCAAAGTTAATTACATTAAATTCCTGGGAATAACTTGTACATAAATAAAAATCATACAGACCCCACATATTCGAACCATGATAGATAAATGTCAAAATCCAGCAGACTTTTGGAAAGACACAAACTGGGGCACCAGTAAAAAATTCCTGAATATTTGGTACGAAACTAATTGAAAAGTTATAACTTATGTTGGCGGCTTTTGGGGTGAAAGTTTAACAAAAGCAAAAGGAAACGAATAATTTTACTCAAACTTTCAGGTACCTATAGAACCAACCCAATGACGTCATTAAATATTCCCTACACTTAACTATCGAGAGACAATCCCATCTTTTGAATTTTGCCAAGAGACGGGACTACTCCAGCTGACTTACAATTCAGACTTTCGGTTGGAAATCCTTGATTTTTAATTGATGCTCCCAAATTGAGAATGAAACTCTTTTCAGTCCTTAACCATTCTACCCATAAAATCAAACTAAACTCAATAACCTAAATACGCCCTCAAGGCATACCTTCTTTAGGTTCGTGCGGACTTCACAACCCCGAGTACTCTGAGTGATCTCTTCCTTTCATTTTTCTTCTCGCCTACCCTTCTGCTTTTTCTTCATTCCTCATTGTGTTGTGACTGGATCAGCTTGGTCAAATATGGCCCTTGCGCCATAAAACCCGAAAACAACCCATTTTATAGGATGCTATTAGAACTCCTTATCACACAAACAGAAACTAAAAATAGTTCATCCAAAATAAAAATGAAGCAAAATAATACAACCATTATACCAAAACCCAAAGCTTTTAGCGAAGTCAACATTTCGGGAGGAAATTAAATACAGTAGTAATAAAGTAGGATAAGGAAATTAATTGTGCCCAGTCTAATATTTTATTAAATCGCCTTTTGGCTCAGCAGCATAAAGAATAATTATTTTTGAGGGTAATAAAAATGTGTTTCTCCAAACACCACTTAGGTGTTCAACTGTAGATACCTAGGAGTGGCTCAAACGGATTAAATTCTGTTCAGTGACAAAGTTTATTTTCCCACATGTAACAATGTAAAACTATCGAATCTTTCGCAGATAAGTGTTTGAATTATTAACCTCTATTAGAGCTACAGAAGTGCCTTTTGCTATCACTAGAATCCATATCCTGAAGGTATTGTAGAATTTACTCACTTGAAATGATAACTGATATCCTTACGTAGTACTCTATCATAGCGGTGTAGCTTGATATTAAATGTACAAAATTAACCCTGTTAAGCGATATTTTATAAATAATATCAAATACTATATGCCACACGCGATAGAGCATGTAACTGAAGGACTTCTTCGAATTACAGACATAATCTTGGGTCTGGCAAGAGGATGGCATCTCACCTAATGCCTTCATGCTTGTGGTTTCTGGGGAGAATAAAACGGAGACGAAGAGTAGGGCAAGGTAATTAAGATTATAATGACCCATGGCCAAAAACTTCAATTCAGATAAGATGAACCTATTCTATCCGCTAATCTGAGTTCTGCCACCCATTTCTGATATTTCTTTTTTCATTAAGCAGGGTGATCCCTATATCCTAGTCAAACATATCAAAATAAACATTTATTTATAAAAGAAAAAGCTGCTAGAGCACATTTGTAACTCAATCTTTTTTAAAACTTCGTACTTGATGGAACATTGCACGAATACCGCTCACATGCATCTATAGTATGGAACTGGATTGGTCTATACTTTGGCTGCGTGCTTGTCCACGGATTTTCTCTTAACCTCACTCATCCATTTCATGAATGCTCGAAATTCCCGGCCGACCCGCATCGTGCTTGTTGTTCCGGTTTCACACAGCTGGTGATTTAAACACTCATGTTAGACGATTTGATACTTGCCTGTTGGGAAGAGTTCACGATCCAATCTTTGAGCAGCTCTTCCGTTTCCATTGGCAGCCCCATATGATAGATGTATGTCAGCTATCTCGGAATTTGTATAATGTTCCATCACGTGCGAAATCCGCATTGCGAATGACAATTAAAAAAAAAGAACGATTAGCAAATAACAGTTGCGGGCATACATTCTTTGACAAAAATGTTTATTTTGTGCACACTATTTCGAATCACCCTATGTATAAGGGACGCACCCTAGACTGCTCAGTTTTTATACCTACATAATTTTATTATTTTATCTTGCGCTTGACCCAGCTTGTCCGTTATTGGACCTTACGCCATAAAACCTAACCAACGTTGACTGCTCAGAAAAATAAATACACACAAGTGTGATCAAACGTTAGTCAAAATCTCACCGAAGTTAAACATTGTCTACAGCCCTGCAAGTTCAAGCCCAAACCATGACTGTAAACGAAGATAAAGAGACGTTAAATATATACCGGACTCCTGATACAAGGCCTACCTATAACGGAATGTGCGATTCCGTAACATAATAACGACAATAAACTAAATACGAAACTGAATTTTCATGCTTTCGAATGAACTTTCATGCGCATCCAAATTAAATTACAAATGTGAAAAAACTCAAGTGTTAACACTGATTGTTTTTTCAATGCCTTAATATGCATGCCTTTGAAATGTGTAAATGCCTTTTCAACAATTAAAGAAGAAATCCAAATAATTTTCTACACTGCAATCTACAAGTATAATGTATACTGCGAGTTCTAGTTTCTTCCGTAAAAATGAGAAACGCATCAGAGGTCCTTAAGTCATAATACATTTTTGGAATATCAATATTTATTTTTATCTACCATTAGCGTTTGTTCATAATCGGAGGAATTATTATTCATTAAACTGCTCATAAACCGTTAGGGTTATTACAAAAACAAGTTGAAAATTGATAATGTATGCTTAGACACAATCTTTTTTAAGTTCTCTATCTCAGTATTGAATTTGCAAAATGACGCTGGTACTCATGTGAAGGAATAGTACAAACAATGAGATTGTACATATTTTGACACCTGATTTAAAAACACTTGGCACTTTCTATTCGTAATTTGGAAGAGACTTGATATCTGGCACCATAATCGAACTCCATTGTCACGGAGTTTTGATTGTGCAGAGCATCCCAGTTCTCTTAACCCTCCAAGTGGCTTTGACGAGATATCTCGTCCACCAAGATTTGATCAATTTTGCTATATATATATATAATGACGAGATAAATAAAATTTGACTATCATCGAGACAACCACCAGGAGGGTTTTTCTGGTTAAAGTCGACACCTCAGAGTGCCTTATCCTTCAGAACCATGACTATTATCGAAAAAGTTACATCTCTTACAAATGATCTCCTCTTGAAGCTGTCAAAAATGTTTAACTTAAATTAAACAAATGAGTCTACACTAACTGAGCTTCCCTGCGCGTTTTTACTAACAGAATGGAGCCTCCTGAAAGATATTTGCCGAGTTTTAAAAACACTTAATTAACCTTCGCATATCCACTCCTTGGATGACTCTAAGAACTTGTCTTGAGCCTTTAGCTCAATATTTCTGACAGCTATGCTGAAATGGTGTTTAGATAGTGTTTGAGGCAGGCAAAAACAGCTGTTATCCTGTCCTTTTATAGATTCTTTTCAGCGTTGCTTTTAATGTAGCCTAAAATGTACGTAATTTTTCTTCACTTAAGAAAAGTTGGATGCATTCGTATTGTATTTGATGTAAGATAATCGTATTATATTTCTACATTTATAAAGTGTTACTGGGTTTTTAATAAAAAAAACCTTTAGATCCTTAACTTTTTGTGAGCAGATTATATTTACTGTTATAGCTATATTGCACCTGGCATTATTTTCAGAAAGTGATAACATTTCTACATATTTTGCTTTGCTGAAGCTTTAATTACAAATCTTTTTTAGATTGCAAGATCGTTTTCATCATTAAAGTACGTATTTAAATTTAGTATACTCTTATATAATCCAGCTGACTTTTCTGGCTCTGGGTTCAAATTCCGATTACTCGTAGTGGTCCACTTTAAGCCGGTCTAATTAGACCTAGTGTGGCAAACAATAACCGTAGAGCCCAACCAAAGTCGGAACCTGCAAGTCACCAACAAATTACATTCTATGAAACCCATCATTCATCAGTGGCCAGTGTCTCCAGTGAGGACTGATGCCAAACTCACCCGCCTTCGCATTGGACACACGATTCACCCATTGTCATCTTTTAATAAGAGAGAGCGCGCCCAATTGCAACTCATGCTCTACTCCTTTTTATGGTTATCATACACTGCTGGCCACCGTAAATGCAACACCCTGAAGGAAGCATGCAAATAATATGAAATTTACAACATGCATTAGCGGAGGTGAGATATGCAAATGATTAGAATTTCAGCGCAGACGCACATCACGCGCGCCTGTGGCGCCACTTCAAAGCGCTATTTAAGGCTTGGAGATTTCGACGATTTCAAGTACGGCAATTGTGTTTTTCTTGTGGTTTTTTCAAAAAAACGATCAATTACGCCTCGTAGAAAACAGCGATCATCTTTTGATCAAGTATCCGAGTTCGACAGAGGAAGGATAGTGGCCTACCGAGATTGTGGATTATCTTTCAGGGAAATCGGTAGTCGTGTTGGACGAAACCAAACAACTGTAATGCGGATATGTGATCTTTGGATGCACAATCGGATCGTTGGATCGTTGGATGTTCGATCGCATCCACCTCAGTGCACCACTTCACGTGATGACTGGCATATTGTGCGTATGGCAGTGACGGATCGCTCAGCCACATCACGAACCATAGCACAGCACATTCAGTCTGTACCGCATCATCCAGTGTCTGCGCGTACCATTCGACGCCGTTTACAGCAGAGTGGTCTGTCCGCAAGACGTCCATTGCTTCGTTTACCCTTGACGCAGAACCACAGACGTTTCCGCCGCCAATGTTGCGATCAAAGAAGGATGTGGACGGCAGAATGGAATGAAATTGTCTTTGCTGACGAGTCACGCTTCTGACTGCAACACCACGATGGTCGGATTCAAGTCTGGAGACACCGTGGAGAGAGGATGCTGAACAGCTGCGTTATGCACCGCCACACTGGTCCTGCACCGGGTATTATGGTATGGGGCGGTATTGGATATCACTCTCGCACTCCTCTAGTACGCATTGCCGGTACTTTAAACAGCCAGCGCTACATCTCCGAGGTGTTGGAGCCAGTTGTCCTTCCTTACCTTCAGGGCTTGCCCACAGCCATATTCAACAGGATAATGCGCGACCACACGTGGCACGCATTGTCCAAGGGTTCTTCGTCAATCGCCAGATTGAATTGCTTCCCTGGCCAGCTCGCTCTCCGGATCTTTCGCCGATAGAAAACATGTGGTCCATGGTTGCTCAACGATTGACCCAGAATACATCCCCAGCTGCCACACCAGATCAACTTTGGCAACGTGTGGAAGCTGCTTGGTCTGCTGTACCCCAAGAACACATCCAAAGTCTCTTTGAATCAATGCCGAGGCGTGTGGCAGCGGTGATCTCCAACAATGGCGGCTACTCTGGCTACTGATTTTGGCAGGAACCACACTTCACAGAAGTCTATAAATTTAATCATTTGATACTTGGTCAACATGTTATCTACAAAATAAATTTTGTTGTGATATCTCTTGTCTTTCTTGGTGTTGCAATTTGGGTGGCCAGCAGTGTATTTTAATTGTCTGTCCTGGTATTAATCATCAACGTCTCAATTTTTTTAAATACAATTTTAAATCTGAGAGATTTGATTGGGGAAAATCCCCATTCAAACCTTTTTTGCATTTTTACATTCAGTTAGTTTATGAAATCTCATCTAATTTTTTTCCAAATTCAAAATGACTCAATTCTATTTTATCAAATTCTTTTATAATTCAATCCTTTAAATTTTATGCATTCAAAATTATATGCATATGTACATTTAATTCTACTGTTCTATTAATTATGCTTTAGACGATGATGGTCTTGTTTTATCATCTGACTATTGTTTGAATGTTTTAATCCTCAACTCGGCATTTTTAAGTGTTAACCTTTAACATTTAAATCTAACTTTATCTTTGTCAAGAACTATTAATTTTTAAATATTTTCAACTTTTATTGGGTTATATTCTGTCTTATGTTTGACGCAGCTTGTCCGCTTTTGGACCTTGGACCAAAATATTCGAGGTTCTTATCTAATAGAAACTATTTTTCTCATGTGGAAATGAATAGAATTTATGCAGAAACGCATAACTGATGAGTGACTGAAACAATTCTTTGAAGATGCCTAAGCAATTATGTTTATGAATTAAAAGAAAAATTCTGTTTTCGCTAATTAAACAATATTCCCGAAATAAAAATAATTAATTACTCTAGAGTAAAAAATTATTTTTCACTTCTATGACACTTCGATTTGGAATGTCCATGAAACTAAAATAGACTAAACCATCTTTAACGACATTTCTAGAACTGTCTTACAAATAACGAAAATGAAATTGAGAAACAATTGAGTAGGAAATGAAAATTCGTACTTTTCATATTTAAGGGGTCCTCCCCACATGTTTTCAACCCCCACTTTTCCTCCCCACATGATTTCAAAACCTATTTTTTTACTTCCTTTCATAAACTTTCCTCTTGGAATCTTCCCAAAGAATTTTCTAAGCTAACGTATCTGGTAAATATGAAGAAGCTTTTATGTAAAGCTAATTGCAGTTGTAGAACTTCCTGTAAGTTTTTCATGTTTAATCGGAAGTAAAATCTTCATCTTCTGTTTCTCTCTCTCCAATGTTACATAATATGTATCCAATCAACCTGTGACGCATATTCATTTGATGGTTCATGCAAAAGAGTTCCTTTTTGTGTCTGTCCCTAAATAACTGTTGGAGCAGTAATTTATGGAGGATGTAAAACGATTGATACCAAACCTGTAAAAGAAATCGAGGGAAAATTGAGTGCTTTGAATTGTCTATTGGATGGGACTCCAATAGACAATTCAAGACACTTAACTTTCCCTCTTTTTCCTCGGACCTTTATGAAAAATCATTTATATTCAATTTATTTTTTAATACATTTGCTTTAGACTTAATTTAGTATGACTTTCAATATCCTTGAAACGAGTTCCTCTATGTCTTTCGGGCCGTCGTGACTCAGTGGGTGTGCTTGCAATGTGCGAGTTGTAGGTGACGCAGGTTCGATTCCTCATTGGGAGAATTGCTCTTTTCTATATCAGGAAAATTTTTCTTGTGTGTGTGTATGTCCATTACTTGACATTGTCTAGCGCAGCATGGCCAAATATGGCCCTTGCACCATAAGAAATCTAACCAACCCAACTCCTCTATTTCTTAATAAAAATGGGGCCACTGTAACTCGGTTGGAGGAGTAGCGGATTAGCAACCAAAGGGTTGTGAGTTCGAAACTCGATCCAACCAAAAGAACACCCTCAGGGGCATACCTTCTTTAGGTTTGTACGGGCTTCACAACCCTGAGGTATCTGAGCGATCTTCCCTCCCTTTCATTTTTACCCTCGCCTACCCTTCTGCTTTATCTTCCTCCCTCATTGTGGTTGCCTCCTCGGAGGTGAGGGCTCCCCTTGAGAAGCTTTTCGCCACTCTGTTGCTTTCAGCTCCTCTTGGGGATTATGTCACCCACGTGATTGCCGTGGTGCGGGGAGACCCGTGTCGATGGAAAAGGGGATCCTGGCAGTTGAGGGGCGACATACTGACCCAACACACTACTTAGTTCTCAGCTTCAGGTAAACAGGAGGTAACAGGTAAACAGCACAAGGGGCTATTGGCGACGGTTGTCCAATCGATTGGACAACCGTCGCCGATAGCCCGTTGTGCTGCTCCAGTGCGACGTTAATTCAACTACCTACCTTAATTAAAATAAATTTAACTTGAATATTCATATCTAAAATTTATTCAGCTATAAATAGTAATAGCAAAATTTTAAAAAGTTTCATTCTTATAAATTGTATGAGTTTTTGAGTAAGCATTAACAAAGTACCGGAACAAGTCTGAAATCTTATTTATCGCCATTTTCGGGAGATGTTTGTCATTGAAAATTATGCTAAATTATACACACTTCATATACAACTTCACGGGTTCAATCAAAAAGGAAATTCCATTGATGACTCATTTCTATGAGACGTACAGGCATTCGAATAACATGCCAAGTTATGTCGAGATGAAAGTACAAAATGCCCTCTACAGTTCGAATACCCTCTCGGGCAGTCACTCGGATAAACTATTTGATTTGTCTTACACATGAGCTCTGGACTTCAAGTGAATTTGAAACATCCATACCGAAAACAGGATTCCAACTAACCACTCGGCTGCCCTTTGGATTTGGTTGGTTGGCTGGGTTTTATGGCGCAAAGGCAATATTTGGCCGAGCCTTATAGGATTTGTTTTGGCGAAGTTTGGCCGAATCTGGTCTTTGCACCATAAAAGAAAACCAACTTATAGGATTCGGAAATGTGGCGATGAGATTAGACCAGGGTGTTATACCAAGGGATATATTAAGAAATAGGAAATTCTTAACTGTAGATTGCTTCCAACAGTAAACGTTTATCAAATTAAACTTATGCGATGAAATAATTTTTTTATCTAAAATCCGTTTGTGAAAGTGGTACATTTTGTAGCAAAATGGATTGCAGATAATAAATTGCAATAATTTGCATTGTCTTTATGTATGCTTGTTCATTTATATTCCTCCAGTAGAACAGATGTATGGGTCATTTATGGTGTAAGAGTATTTGGCCAATCAATGGCTTTTCCGTCAAGTAAATGTACATACAAGGCAAGTTTCACTGACCACAACAGAGAAATACATCCAAGATGGAATCGAACTTGTACCATTTCGCTGACTGTTGGTGCAGTAAACAAACCCTCTGCTGCAACCCCGACAGATCAACAAGGTGAGTAAACAATTCTGCATTTGTAATGTCTGAACGTTTCTTTCTATTTTTAGGACAACAGTTTCTCTGGTGGGAACAAGAGCAGAATATCCAACGTTTTCTTTCTACCGCTGTCACATTTTGGTTTTATTTCATCCAGCCAGTTATTTTTGCACTTCACCAGCAGCATTTCGTGGACTTTGGGACACATTTAATAATGACAATATGCGTTTTTACACCATGGACTCTTTCTGAAAAAGAACAGAATGCTCTTCAAAGCTGGGTCTGATAGGAACGAAATTTTGTGTGTGCTGTAAATAAATGTCAAATCATCTACGATTGAGTTTTATTCCATCCAGCCTACTACTTTTCACTTTATCAACTTAATTTCTGGGACTTTAAGACACATTTACTATTGACAATGTGCGTTTTCACACCATGAACTCCTGGTAAAGAACAGAACTCTTTCTGGTAAAGAACAGATCTCTTCAAAAATATCTTCAAAGCTGATATGAACGAAATTTTTGTATGCTGTAAATAAATGTCAAATCATTTACGTTTTAGTTTTATTCCATCCCGCCTGCTACTTTTCACTTTTTTGATAATTAGGAATTGTTTTAATTTGTATAATCACGGTATTCAAATTCAAAAATGTCGAAGTCTAGTTATCACATACTATCTAAACTAGAATCAAGCAGACAAAGGATTTCCTCTAATCCAATGGATTTCAAACAACGGTGGCCCAATTTAGACTCATCTAATTTCAGTGAGCGCCTTACAGGATGGTGCGCACCACTGACGTAGCAAATTCTAAAGGGGCAGCATTTCTGAAATATTAGTTTCTCAAACAAAAATGTTTTCAAAAACTGTTTTGCGTCTTCTCTTCTGACTTCAGAGCAGTTTTATTAGTGTTACTTATATCTCGATCATTAGGCCGATTTCATTATTTCATTATAGCTATAAGTTCATCTAGAATGATTAACATTTGACCGAAAGAGGATCACCTTGAATCCTCAAATTTATTTTTAAATCTATTTCAGTGGTACGAGAGGTTAAGCACAAGTGCAGTAATTCGACTTTTTAACTACCATCGTCATCATTTCAGTGATCACTCCGACAACTCCATGCCCCCTCTTTAGCTCTATTACAAACCCCTTCAACTCTGAACTTAAGGAATATGCATTTATGATATTTTGCGGTAAGAGTATTTAATTAACGTCGCACTGGAGCAAAACAACGGTCCGGGATCAAACCCAAGGATCCGAGAACAACACGTAATTTTGAATCACGGTCAGATGACGAGGTCACATCTGAGCTGGCACCCCACCCTCCAAACTTCCACACCACGCTAACGTGAGGACATGAGGCCACGACAAATTTAATGTGCACCAACCCCCTTGTACACGACGGTCTTTGGTTGGATTCGAACTCGCAACCGTTACTCTTCCAACCAGGCTACCGCGGCCTCTATGACATTTTGAAAACAGTTCATTGTAACGAGGTGAATCTAAAATTCAATGCTATCAATTACAATCAAAAAGAAATTGTTTCAATTAGATTCAATTTCGAATTGAGCTATCTGTATGACCATAAAATTTGAAAGGTATAAATTGTAATTGTAGTTCTTTTGAAGGAACTTATGAGGGTATATTCCTTAAGGGAGAGGTATTTATCCTGATCCTGAGACAATAAAGCTGAAATCACAATACATGTCTCTTGATTTCAGTTTAAAATGGTTTGAAACAGGTCCTCAAATTTTGAGAAGCATCCGTCAAGGCTATCGTAGGTGTTATTGGTACCTACATGCAACAGAATCAAGTCAATGATTCTTTGAAGATGAAATCTTTTCCGTTAAACGTTCAATGGTGATTCCTGGAAAAGCTAGAATATGTATTACACGATCATGTAATTGCGATGGTAAATGCTGATCTAAATATTTAACCATAGAATCGCCAGTAATTAAAACCTTCATAATTATACTTTACAATTATTAGATAATTTACAGACAGGAAAAGTAATTAAAAAATAGAAACTGGCCACAGAAAACAAATAAGAATACAGCACAAATGCAATCATTCAATTTTTAAAATGTAAAATGAACTCTTAAAACATTCAACAAATAGTAAAATCATGAAAACAAATGGAGGAACAGATACAGTATAGACCCCCAATCCATTTGGCGACTTTATACGTCGCCAACCCTCAATTGCGATTTATGTTGTGTTTGGTAACCCCCAATCCCCCATTTGGTAAATGGGGGAATGGGGGGTTACCAAAAAAAATGTAAAAAATGTATAAATGTAAAAAAAATGTAAATGTTTAAAAAAAAGTGGTAACCCCCCATTTTTTCCACTCCATTCTAGCAACCCTACAGCGTCCCTACGCTATGTACTATATATAGACCGCGTACCATAACCATTTTCATTTCGTTAACCAGTAACTATTGCAGTAGGACGCGATTAGGATCCAGGGATTTCGAGCCAGGTTGTACCGTTTTAATCTTACTTTTTTATAAGTTATAAGTGTACTTTTAGTAATCTTATTTATTAGTAGTCATGTCCGTTGAAAGTACTATTTCAAAGTTTCAGGAGCTAATTGGGAGCCAATTTAGTTTTAAATTTTCTAATAAAAGACATACTTTTGGTCGCTCTGGCCTGGCTAATCGCTTGTTTCTAATTCATTTGGCCCAGGAAAAAAATGGTTTTGGATTTTTTAATGGAGGCGCGCTTGATAGCTAATGAGATGATTTGTTCAAAGTGCAATTCGGAAATGAAGCTAAAACCTAAATCAACGAAGTCTGATCGGTTTTTGTGGATATGCAAAAAAATAGTTGATGGGAAAGTTTGTGGTAGCGAGAAATCGGTTAGGACTGGATCATGGTTTAGTTCGAGTAAGATGACTATGGAGGAGGTTCTTTTAAATGACATGAATTAGTTAAAAGGAGAAAAACTAGTGAAATTGGGGAAGAGTATTCTTTTGCTAGTAACACCTTGGCCGATTGGCGGCAGTTTGTCGCTACGGCTGGGCAAATGGTCTCCCATCAGAAGTTTGCTCCGTAGAGCGGCTTGGATAGTTTTGAGTTTTCCCCCTCGCGGACATCGATCACGATTTACGAGCTGTCAGCGACTGGCTTTTAAGAGGGTCTTTCCTTTTGTTCGATGCCTCCCCAGTCTATCATTGTGTGTACTCTTTGGGAAAGGTAGAAAGTGTGACGCAGTTGATATCTCTCTCACGCCAAAAATACGCCAAGTACAAAGTCATTTAAGAGGGAACGCTTTTCTTATTCAACACTATTCTTAGTACCATTGGGGTATAACACCAAGTACCACACTGCTACCGAAATTTGTTTGTGCATTTTTAAGATTTTAATATAAAAGTTTGGAAATATTACTTCTGAAATGGCTCGACGTTCTAGGGGTTTAACACAAGAAGAAATAGATCGACTTATGAAGGAATTAGACGACGAAAATTTTTCTGATAGCTATTCTCAGAATGCGAAATTGAGCATCCTGTGACAGATCTTGTGTCCGAACAAGAGACTTTTGTAGTTGATAGCTTATCTAGAGAATTTCCAAGTATACATATGTTGGAAATTTCCGAAATCATCAGATGGAGTAACTGTTTACGACTTCAGTGGAAATGTGGGGCTTTCCTCAAACGTCCAACCGATAGAATTGATACAAGAGCTTGATTATTTCCCTTTCATCTCATGAACACGGCTGTCTGGTTGGATTCGAACTCACAACCCACCGATTGCTAATCTGTCGTGAAAGGGAAAAAAGAGGGACTGGAAAGTAGAATAATGGGATGAAAGGGGGCAAAAAAATATCGCTTGGGTATCCAGAGTGTGCGACACGTCCGTGTTTATTGTAGACAGAAAAACCCCATCGGAAGAGAAAAGATCGCTAGAGTACATCGGGATCGGGATGTCCGTACACTCCTAAAGGAGATGTGTCCGAGGGAAGACTGCAGTTTGCAAAACGGATATGTGCGTGTAAACTTCTCAGGGTATTAATAATTGTGATAGGTTTTATTGTCACCTCTTATCCAAATGCTCTCTTGTGATACACATCGGGGTTACCTTGCAATGTAGTTTATCACCATTTTCACTACTGTATACATTTAAATCCTTACTTAAAGTTCTACGTGCGTTCCAGTAACATCCGTTCTGTGGTAGCCCGGTTGGAAGAGTAACGGATTAGCAACCGGAGTGTTGCGAGTTCGAATCCAACCAAAGATCGTCGTGCACAAAGGGGAGGCTGGTTCACGTTAAATCTGTCGTGGCCTCAAATGTTCTCACGTTGGCGTGGTGTGGAAGTTTGGGGAGTGGAGTGCCAGCTCAGGTGTGACCTCGTCATCTGACCGTAGTATAAAATTACGTAGTGTTGTCCTTGGATCACCCCCTTCGTGATCCCGGACCGTCGCCTAATAGCCCGTTGTGTTGCTCCAGGGCGACGTTAAATTAAATACCTACCTACGGAAAATACATCCCTTTATGATGTGTTGAGTTTTCTGTTTTATTGTATCCGTAACCTGTAGCTGGAAGGATTTTGTGGGCACACAATTAAGTTTTCGAGATCATGAACCATTAAGAAATAATCTACAGATTTCACAAGTTCACTGCAGAACAAGAAATGCTTTTTTGCGTGTTCTAAACTAATCTTGATTCTTTATGTCTATCTCTCCATTTATTCAAACTTTCACACACTCTAGATGCTCGAGGATAAACGATTTGCGAGGCTAACCATCGATAAACCAGACATCTTTCTCAACGGGGAGATAAGGCTATTCACGCGCGGGTCTCTTTGTATGACGGACAAGAGGGGATGGACTCGACCGTTTCTTAGTTTGAGGTCTGAAAGAAACCGAGCCTTTCCTAACGAGGGGACTCGGACGTTCGACCGGTATCCAGAGGGTTAATTTTTTTTCTCACGCTTTATATTTATTACTTCCTATAGAAAACGGGAAACTTTTGAAAACTTCACACAAAAGCATTCTGCGAGAATCACACCTGCGTTTACTTGAACCATCACAATGACCGTTGCATTCCTTCTTGCTAACTAATGACCCCTGAGTATGCAGGAAATAACATGTCATACCTTCCTTTATCACATTGGTAGAATGACTTAAAACATACCGACAGCAATCTGACTCGAGGGGGCACGAATGGTTCTCACGGGGACCATCGAAGCGTCTTTTCTTTGTATTGTCAAAGCATAACTCACGACGGAACGGTTGTACAGCACTTCTTTCTTATCGCCACTTGGATTGGAAACATTTCGAATGTTAGCACTATTTTCAATCTTCCTCTTTCAGTCGGTCTAATTAGCCCTTATATTGCAATACATGACCATGACCGAAATCAACTTGCTTTCAATACTATATATTGCGCGGTAGTTTGTTCATATTCAAATCCGTTTATCCGTTAATGAAAAAAAGAGGTCGAAGGAATTCGACGAAGAAAATTTTGCTGATAGCGATTCAGAATGCGAAATTGAGCATCCCAAAACGGATCTTGTGTCCGAACAAGATACTTTTGCAGTTGATAGCTCATCTGCAGAATTCCCAAGTATAAATATAAATATATATATATATATATATATTTATATTTCCCACGAATTTTAGTTGAAGAAACTACCAAGTATGCAGTACAAATTTTAAAAATACGTTCAAACTTTCCAAAGTGAAAACACTCATCGGATTGGAAGCCCACGACTGCTTCAGAAATGCAGAAAATTTTAGGATTGGTTCTACTCATGGGCCACATAGAGAAGGAAAATTTCCACTAATTTTAAATATTTTTCTTTACAAATTGTCAATTTTGAATTGGTTGATTTTTACTTGATTTGCACAAAAGTAGGTTGAAGTATCAGAAAATTTTAAATTTCTAAGTTTACAAGTTTACTAAGCATCAAAATTGCCATATTTTTGTTATTTTAATGTTGGTTGGTTTCTGGTCTTATGGCGCAAGGGCCATATTGGTCAAGCTGCGGCAAACACAAGAAAGACAACACAATGAGGGAGGAAGAAAAAGCAAAAGCAGAAGGATAGACTAGTGTAAAGATGAAAGTGAGGAAAGATCACTTGGGTATATCGGGGTCGTGATGCTCGTACACAACTAAATAAGATGTGGGCATGAGGGCGTTATTTTAAAGTAAAAGAAGCATCAATTTTTTATAACCTTAACATAATGGTAGAATGGGACCATGTTTTTTATTAGCCAAAAATTATTCGAACTGTTCCAATAATTTATTTTTACAACGTTTTGATTGTACCTAAACATTCAATATTTTAGTTGAAACCATGATCTCCAAATTCTTTTATTTGAAAAGATGATTTTTCAATCATCTTTAAAACCATAAGCAAAAATAACCAATGAAACTGTCGGTCAAAACTCATAAAGAAAGTTTGTACATATTTTTAGTGACATAAAATCTTTGTCCCCAAAGAAGTGATTCTCTTAAATCCAATGAAAACTTGAGCGCTATAAGAATATTAAAATTAGATCAAAATGTTGGAGACTGGTGTGCATATGATACTCCATGATAAGGAAATTTAGTCATTTTATATAACTTCTCTATGACTGAATTCTAAAACTGATTTTAAAGTGAATTAAAACCTTTAACATCTCGTATTAAAATAACAACCAATTACTTCCCTACATGCACAATTTTCAATAAATTTCAAAACAAGGATTGAAGGGAGTTCCACATTCAGTTTAAAAAAAAGTTTTTGGAAAGCACAGTAGTAAGAGTTTTTCTCATAAGGTATTAAACCTCTGGAATACCACCGGTCAAGCAAACATTCATTTCATTATTTAATCGTTTTTAACAAACTCATAAAATCTTGTATTTAATTTGAAAAAATGATTTGTGCTTATCAAAATGAGTCATTGAGTTACTAATATAAGTAAAACAAATGGAGTATGCATTTGCGACTGTCCTAACTTCCGTAAACGATTTTTAATCCAAACTTCAAACAGTTCTTAGTACTAAGAATCAAGTGGGATGAAAATAGTTATGATAGCGAAAACTGGAAACCCTTCCAAGAGGTTCAAGAGAGAATTTTCATTCAGCGGCATTGGGACAACCCTATGAAAGGAAAGCGCGCTAGGTGGTCAGTCGTAAAGACTCTCGCCCAAGTTCTGTAGGGGGAGGAAGTTAAGCGAAATTTGCCGTTCTACGAGACGTTAACGAAATTTCGCCGCCGCATCGTAAAGGTTTAATGAACAAATCTTACATTACATCGAGACAACGTCGGAGAAGATTGGTGGGGTTAACAAAATTGTAGAAATTGATGAATCTAAATTTGGGAAGAGGGAATTTGTTTATAAGATTAGAATAAATTTATTCAACTTATGTACAGTTTTTTGTAATACATCTGTTAAATAATGTCGCCAAGTAACGTCAGGGTTGGCGACGAAAAAAAGTCGCCAAATGGATTGGGGGGGTCTATACTGCATCTGTTCCCAAATGGAAATACAACAAATCAATGGAAATACAAAAAAGCGCTAAACAAACAAAAAAATATTTGAGAACTGACAAACAGTATAAAAATGTATATAAAAAAACAAATAACTTTTAAAATAAGCGATTCCAAACAAGCTTCGCAATACCAAGGAGAGTAATCAAACCAACTGGCAGCACTGATATCAAGCAAAATGGGACTGAGCTACTGGCGTGATTGACCACTGCAACGCATTCCAAAATCAAAATTGGCTGAAATCGAATTGGCTTCCACGCCAGAAAAGTTTTCGAGTATGGTATATTTACGTGCTTCGTTAACAGTGAATATATTCAATCATAATTCAACTCCATTCATTGTAAGATAAACCAATTCTTTATTACCATCCTTTTCATTCTCACCGTACTTTCTTGCAATCCCTCTACACATTCCAGGGTTGCTATATTTTTAAAGGCGCGTACATTCTCGCTCTCTTGGCGATTCACTACAGAGTATCCCCCCAGTGACAGAGGGTACGATGGAACGAACAATATAACTTAAATATATATATATATATATATAAATATAAGGTAACACATGTAATTTGACATACATAAAATAGAAAGAAATATGATGTGAATTAACAGTTAAATATAGTCAGTATATCTCTGCGGAAAATGTACACGACGACCAGTTCGTGTCGTGGTTGTTGGTTTCTTAATAGTTTCTTTGGAAACAGATGGTTTTGCAAGAGATATTGACTTTGTAGGAAGTGTCTCTGTAACAGTGGATTGATGTTTGATAGGAACATTATCCTCTCCAAGAAGAAAAGCGGGTTTAACTCGATCCAAAGAGACAGTCGATTTCTTTCCTTTCAGTTCAATGGTAATTGTTTTATTGGTTCTGTTTATTACCTTGTGAGGACCGGTGTAAGGCTGACTCAAGGGTGGTTTGTTTGAATCAACTCGTAAGAAAATGTGCGTACATGCTGTGAGAGATGGATGCACAAAAACTGGACTTTCACCGTGTCGTGAAGTAGCAATGGGATTAAGAGTCCGCATCCGCTCTTTGAGTTGAGTCACAAAGGAGGTATCAACGATTGGTTTGTGGTCTGGGATTTCTAACATGTCTGCATGCAATGTTAATGTTTTGCCATAGACAAGTTCAGCACAAGTTGCTTTGATATCTTCCTTAACCGCGGTACGGATACCTAAAAGTACGATGGGAATGATATCAGTCCATCTATCGTTTTCATGTGCTTTGATAGATGCTTTAAGATGTCTATGAAAACGTTCGATGAGGCCGTTTGCAATTGGGTGGTATGTAGTCGTTTTTATTCTATTCGTGCCTAACATGTTTGCAAATTCTTGATACAAATTTGATCTCATTTGAGATCCTTGATCTGTGGTTATAAATAATGGGCATCCAAAGCGACTAATCCAAGTGGTGAATATTGCTTTGCAAATGGTAGTAGTTGTCGTATCAGGTATGGGTATGGCCTCAGGCCATCTGGTAAATCTGTCGATGAGTGTCAGAAGATAGACGTGACCATCAGATGGGGGTAAAAGACCTACAATGTCTAAGTGAATTTGCGAGAAACGTGCATCAGGAAGTGCGAAAGTTCCTAGTGGTGCTTTCGTGTGGCGTTGGACTTTTGATCTCTGACAGGGTTCGCAGGAGCGTACCCAGCACTTGATTTGACGTTTCATATTGGGCCACACATATCGGGAGGATATCAGCTTTGTGGTAGCTGCAATTCCTGGATGAGAAATATTGTGTAGATGCTCAAATATGAGCTTTCGAAAGCATTCAGGTACGAAAGGTCGAGGTGAACTAGTTGATGTATCACAAAGTAAATCACAGTCAGATGAATGGCATGGTTTATATTCCAAAGTCAGAGATGAGTCATTGTTTTGAAGATACCTCTGTACCTCTGAATCACTTTTCTGCTTTTCTGCAAAATCTTTAAAATTCAAATTTGGAGATTTTGTAATAGAATCAATTTCGATTCTTGAAAGTGCATCTGCGACAGAATTTTTAGAACCTTGCACATGCCTGATGTCTGTGGAATATTGTGAAATTAAGTCTAAATGGCGTAATTGCCGAGGTGAACATTTATCAGATTTTTGCTTAAAGGCGTAAATTAATGGTTTTTGGTCTGTGTAAATTTGAAAACTTCTGCCTTCTAGCATGTGTTTAAATTTCTTTATTGCGGAATAAATTGCAAATAGTTCACGGTCATATGTTGACCACTTTTGTTGACTTATGTTCAGTGTCATAGAGAAAAATGCAATGGGTTCCCACTGATTGTGAGAAAGTTGCTGCAAAGTGCCTCCGACGGCAAAGTCTGAAGCGTCTACCCAAACGCTAAGTTGTGCCCCGGGAATAGGGTGTCTTAAAAGAGTTGTCAGAGCAATAGCTTGTTTGGCAGCATTGAAGGATTGTTCAGCATTCTCGTTCCATTTTATTTGTTCGGAAGAATTTCGAACACTAGAGCGAGATTTCTTTTTGTTTTTGTGTCCTTCTAAAAATTGTACTAAAGGGGCAAGTATGTGAGCAGCTTTAGGTATGAAAATTCTATAAAAGTTATACATGCCTAAGAATCTACGGAGTTGAGTTAAAGTTGTGGGTTGGGGAAATTCCATTATGCATCGGACTCTATCGGGAAGAGGTTCTATTCCCTTTTCGGAAAGTTTAAATCCCAAAAACTCTATACTAGGTCTACCGAAAGTACATTTTGAAACATTGATACAAAGACCGTACTCCTGAAATTTTGAAAATAAAGCTTCAAGTTGTTCTAAGTGTTCTTTATCATCTTTTGATGCAATCAATATGTCGTCGACAAAAGCATAAACACCGGTTAAATCGCGAGTAACTTCATCAATAAATCTTTGGAAAGTTGCAGAGGCATTACACAATCCAAATTGCATTCTCGTACTTTCGAATAATCCAAACGGGCTACATATTGCTGTTTTGTGAATATCG
The DNA here is from genome assembly GCA_933210815.1 of Meta bourneti. NCBI lineage: Eukaryota > Metazoa > Arthropoda > Arachnida > Araneae > Tetragnathidae > Meta > Meta bourneti. Next base: position 8,431,964 of record OW119934.1, on the reverse strand, counting down.
TCAGGGTGTATTGGAATTTGATGATAAGCTTTAATAAGGTCGACATGGCTAAAAATTTTGGAACCGTGCAATTCTGAAGTAAAATCAGCAATATGTGGGATTGGGTATTTTTCTTTAACAGTTTGTGCATTTAATGCCCTATAATCGCCCACAGGCCTCCATTCCAATGTTCCTTTTTTAGGAACCATATGAAGTGGTGATGCATAATTGCTCTTTGAAGGTCGTAAATGACCAAGCATCATCATATTTTGGAATTCAGTTTTGGCGATTTTCAAGCGATCTGGTGCTAATCTTCTAGGTTTTGCAACAACAGGTGAACCTACAGTTGTGATGTAATGGACAGTATTATGCTTAACCGGTTGATTAGGATCCGGCAATTTAGAAATCGATGGAAATTTATTTAAAAGGTTGTGATAAACAGAATCTCCAGTTATTGTTTTTACTGAATGAATATCAGCATTTTTCATTTGCCCAATTGTCTGAAATTTTGTTTTTAAATCTCTTATACATTTATTTCGGAGATCGGGTACCAATTCAAAATAATGGAGGAAATCTGCTCCGAGAATTGGTGTGTTTACATTTGCAATTAAAAATGTCCAAGTAAAAATTCTCCGTAATTTAAAGTTTAAAGAAAGGGTTTTTTGTCCATATACCTTAATAATTGAAGAGTTAGCAGCTGAAAGTGTCTGTTGACAAGAATTTCGTTTTTGAAAATTATTTGCAGGAAGCAAAGATACGTCGCTACCCGTATCCACCAGGAAGGATACGTTAGTTGTCTGGTCTCGAATGAACAGGCGACGCGAGATTTGTGGCAAAGAATAGGTCGCCTCTATTCTTCGCGATTCTCGTTTCCCTGATAAAAACAGGGTTGGACACATTTGTCGGCCCTACATTTATCACCAAAACGACGGTGATACCAACAAACCGATGAACGCTTGGAATTACTCCTAGTTCTGTTTCCTCGGTACGGGGAGCGACCTCGCGGATACGAAAGTTGATCGATTCTTTTGTTCAACTTCTCAATTTCACGGGAAAATTTTTCCTCATTTGAATGACGCTCTTCACGTGAAACAGCACAATTCTCCATTGGAGAAGGAGTAACTTCCAGAATGCGATCAGAAATTTCAGCAGCCTTATCTAATTTTAGGTCAGTAACGGCGGCTAATATAGACTGAACAGAAGTCGGCAAACGTTGTAGGAATAGTTCCAACATTAAATTTTCTGGGACGTTATGAGATTCAGCGCGACGTTTCATATTTCGCAACAACTCGGAGGGTTTCCTAGATCCTAATTCCTCTCCTGACAAAAGTTGTCTGATTTCCTGTTGCGAAGATTCGCCGGAACGAGCTATCAGTTCTGTTTTCAATTTAGTGTACGGATCAACAGAGTCGGGTTTTACAAGTACATCACGAATAAGTGAGGCAATTTCAGGTGGTATATGAGAAACAATATAATTATATTTTGTCATAGACTCTGTAATAGGTTTAGGAGCCGCCAAAGCGAAAGTACTTTCGCACATGATAAACCATAAGGCGGGATCCGATCTATTAAAAACAGGAATTTGAACTGCACTGACCTCAGACATAGTGCAAGGGAATATTCAAGATATCCAAATTGCAAGTAAAAACAAAACAGAAAAGTAACACAGAGATAAAAAAGTTCGATCTTACCCCGTTCGCCTTTCTTCTAATAGCCGGCGTGTCTTAATCCGAGAGATATTCCGTTATTGCGTAACGCGTATCTAATCCTCGGCGCTAGAGAAAGTTGAAAATGAGCTGTCCAAACGAAACTACTTCACAAATCTATGTAGCTCTCACGCATTGAAATTCTTCATAACAATCACTGTATATTCTCACCGGGTCACCATTATGGTATATTTACGTGCTTCGTTAACAGTGAATATATTCAATCATAATTCAACTCCATTCATTGTAAGATAAACCAATTCTTTATTACCATCCTTTTCATTCTCACCGTACTTTCTTGCAACCCCTCTACACATTCCAGGGTTGCTATATTTTTAAAGGCGCGTACATTCTCGCTCTCTTGGCGATTCACTACACGAGCCAAGACGGCGAAATCTATAGCAACCTCCGAAAATCTATAGTAACCCAGGTGCTGCATTTTCGCTCCCAAAAGTAACTTTCACACGGATCCGTCTGAAATCAATGTTAGCCAGATGGCAGGAGTTCAAAGGTGAAAGTGGGTGACAAGACGTATGACCACATGGCTAGGGGCGAGAGGATTAGCGGGTAAAGAGAACAGGGAAACTTTGAGGGACTTATCTGGGGTGAGAATTGTGTGTTTGAGGGGTTAATTTTAGGTATCGTTTCATATATATATATATATATATATATATATATATATATATATATATATATCGTTAAGTTTCGGTTTCGCGACCGGTAGCCAGTGTCATCTAGCCCTAGTATTGATCCCTACTAACGACGCTTCTTCCCTTAGAGTTTTAGATGTAGAGGGTGTGGTTTGTTTATATTGAAAATCCCTTGCATATTCACAAAGGCAGTGGAATTGGTATAGCACTGGAGTAACACAACGTGCTATAACATATTCACAAAACTTTATTGTTTAATTGTAAAATTTTCATAAAGTATTATTCAGCATCCATAATCAAATATTAAAAAAAGTTTTTTTGAAAGAGTAAACGGTTTGTAATCGGTTTATAATCTGACTGGTTCAAAATTACGAGTTGTCCTAGGATTTTTTTTCCGTCAGGGTTGATCCCGGACCGTCTCCAAAGATCCTATTACACCTTAATTTTGAATCACATTCAAAGTTAGGGACAAATTACTGATGATATTGTGTTTGAAAGTAATAAAATTGTATTTAAACACAAATGTGAGGGGCCGAACTCAAGAATTCATCAATAAGGGCATTCACACCTCTACTCTTTAGTATTCGTCATCTGACCGGTGGTTAAAAATGAAGATGTCCTCGGATCTTTTCCTTTGGGTTGGATCCCGGATTGTCGCCAGTTGTACGTTGTGTTGCTCCAGTAAGACATTAATTACTACCAATTGTACTATCAACTACCTGCCTACCTTAAAATGTAGTTTATCACCAGTTTGGCAACGTTTGGCGTTTAATATAATTATTGGTAGGTAGTTAATTAACGTCGCACTGAGCAACACAACAGGTTATTGGTGACGGTCCGATGTAGGTATTTTAATTATCGTCACACTGGGTGAAACACACCGGGTTATTGGTGACGGTCCGAGATCAATCCCGAAGGGAAAAGTCCAAGGACAACGCCTCGTAATTTTGAATCACTCAGATGACTAGAACAATAACTTAGCTGGCACCCTACTCTCCAAACTTCCACACCAGATTTAACATGTACCACCCCCGCGTACACTACTCGTTTGGTTTTGAACTCGCAACCCTCTGGTTGCTAATTCGAGACTACCAACTGAACTTGACAGAAATTGTATGCTTACTCCTGGTAACCTCGTCATCTGACCGTGATTCAAAATTACGTGGTGTCCTCGGTTCTTTCTCTTTGGGCAATAGCCCGTTGTGTTGCTCCAGTGAGACGTTAATTAAAATACCTACCTGGCAACTCTGAACCTCTGTTTTCGTTTTCATTCTTGTTAAACTGAAACAAAACAAAAACAATATCAATATCGTAATTGATGATTTGCTGCTTGAATAGAATAGTGTTTGACTACATGTAAATAAGGAATTATAATGCTTCTGAAATATGGTTTAATAGTTGCTCAACGCTCATTTGTGTCTGCACGAGGGTTATATGACGAGACTTGAACTTCCCCAACAAATCCTTCATTTACCTTTACGGAACATCTGCTCAAGTTTTGAAGCTGCATAAAGAATGGGTAATTATGTGAATCCGTCAGAACAAAAATTTAAAAGTTTTATTTCTTTAAATTGAGAAATTCAATTCCATAGAAACGACGAAAATTTATTTTCTTCAGCAATATTTTGATAGTTATTTTAACATTGGGTCATTTTGAATCAATGTAAAATGTGAACAATAAAGTTTTTAATAGCTATGTGCACAATTTGTTTGGCAGGATAATTTAACACCTTTCATGATTGAAATTTACAGCTGTGTTTTGATCAGCAATTACAGTTTCGTTTCAATGATTTTTCTCCATTAGGAAAGAATGATATATTCCTTCTGTGGTATCATTCACTTTAGTTACAATGAAATCTGAGTCAGACCTGTAGGTCATGCGATCATTTGTTTGACCATTTCACATACAATTTTTACTATGGCTTTTTGGTACACTATTTTTTGGTCATTTGCATGTGTCTCCTGTATTTCAAAATCTTTGTTTTCACCAGATGCAAATCAATCAGATAAGTTGTTATCCTTTACCTACTTGATGTCACTAACTTATTTTTTATTCCAAAAATAAAAATAATACTATCTGAGCATTACAAGATTTCATAGAGTAATACATTTAAACCTGAAAAAATTCTGTTAAACCATCAAAATATGCCCCTCAACTTGAGAAATCAGATAAATTTGGTTGGGGTTATAATCGAGATCATTTTTAGAAGTTGTAACTTTTAGCAAACCCTGAAAATCACGAATTTTGTTAAATAATGAACATTAATAGCAACCAGCAGGGCCTGAAATTAAGAGTAGAAAGTCAATACTTAAATATTTTCACTTAGTTACCAGATTGTACTAATCGGGTGCTATTTCAAATAGGTTTTGCTTATGTGGTGCAAGTATTAATAGTAGTAATAGTGGAAGTAATGACTAGAGTCTGAACTTGACAACAGTTTGTACTTTTGGGCCTTTCTTTTAGGGTATTTGTCCATTTTGGATCATTGGTTTACATTTTCTGTAATATTTATTATAAAGTATTAAATTTTTTCACTACTACACTTTCAAATTGCAACACTCAAAACTAAGGTAAAGATGTAGAATCCGAGACATGTTTGTCGCCAAGCAATTTTTGTTGCTAAATCAAGATGGCGTCCTAAGCTAGTATGTTCGTTAAAAAAAAAACTGTTGACTTTCCTACGCGAAACACCTTTTGCATAGGGTTGCCATAAAGCTTAATCAAAACAACAAGGTTACCATGTTTGGCGATAAATCACCACGGTCTCGGATTCGACATCTCACCCAAAACTAAGATTGACTCACAAGATGACTTAAGTAAAAACATTCCTGGATTCCGTTGAGGTGAAAAATTACATTCTCTACTTCTAGAAGTGATTTCTCGGGAGATTTTCCTATTTTTTTGTGATTTTATAGTACATTTTTAAAGAGATGAAATTCTAGTCTAAATTTAAGTTTGTGATCACATACAAACTTGAGTTTTTCTTATCATGTAAGGGCATTTGATATGGTTTTGATATAAAGACTTTCGTGGCAACGCATTTGTCACATTTTTGGCTTGCTTTTTGTGTTGCCAAGAAAGAATTTTGAAGAAAAACACTGTTACAGGCTAAGCAGAAAGTAATTAAGAAAAAGAAAAAAATCTGCACAACTGATTATCCTTTTTAAAGTTTTTTGACTGTTTTAAACTTCTCCCAATCTAAATCTCTAATAACTTCTAAAACTTTATTGAAGCAATCTAATTTTTTCTTCCCATGAATTTTTAAACAATTACACAGCCAAATAAAAATAAACTTTGATTTCCCTGTTGTGAGATAGGAGCAAGCTTTTTACGTGTCTCCACATGGTTTCGAGTATTGGTATGGCACTTGGTTATTTACAATACTAAATACAGAAAGCATGGTAAAATAAAAAAGATAATGGTTTACAAAAATTAATGAGATTCAAATAAAAAAGCCAGAAAAAATGCAACCTGATACGACCATTGTGCCATATTTGAAATACAAACTGAAAGTTTTAATTTTTCAAATTTACAGTTAAATGGAAACGAATTGGGAAAATATTTGAAAAGGACCAATAAAATCAAAGGACGTTATAGAAAAATTGGAAAAAATATTTAAAAGACCAATGAAATCATAGGACAACAAAATGAAAAGAACATTTCAAACTATTCAAGAACGAAAAAGGGCATAAATGAAAATATTTAACTTTGTGAGGTTGCCATAATTCTAATAAAGTGGAGTTGCCTTTGCCTGTCATAACTCGCTACAAAAAACGCACCAAAAGCATTACCACAAAATAGTTTTTATATCAGAGCTGTACTGGGCATTTTTGATCTTTTAAGAAAGTTCTCTAAACATTTTCGGTCAACATCTGGGCCTGCACGAGGATGACAAACAATGTTCTGCTGTTTTCAAAGTAAATAATTTTCCTGGTGTAGACCTCATAGTATCAATATCCTGTATTTTTCTATTTAAATACACACACACCATTGACCACAAATGTGTATTTTCATTTTGTCCTCTTGAGATATAATGTATGAAAATATTTTTAACAATGTAGAGACAGTTGTAAAATTGCCTAGACTGTTCAGACTTCAAAACTGAAAGATATACATGAGAATAGATAAGTAATTTAAAAATTCTAAATTTTAAAGGAAAACAAAATAGGATGAAGTTTTGCTTATTTGTACTTAGGCAATTGTAATGAAATAGTCATTGGTAAAATAATTATTTTCAAAAAGGATGCAATAATTAACATAAAAAATGTATTGGCACTTTCGACGCAGATTTTACAAATGAAGTCAAGTCACCTCTAGCCATTTTGCTCTTGTGCACTTTTCTTTCAGAATTTACTCTCAATTGTCTTGTAGAAGTTTATTTGCTTTAAAATATTTCCTCCAGCTAGGTTTTCGGTACTGCCATAAAAGGTGAAAATTTGTAATCATTCCGGTAATCAGTGGCATCTTTGATAATTCTGAGCTAATTTATAACACATTTTAATTTAAGAGGAAAAGGGTAAAACACAAAAAATCAAAGTGCTGATTATAAATCCTGATTGCGGCAATGCATTGATTCGTTTATTACATCAACTTAAGCTTCTCATGGTCACATCTTCTGGTTATTATGGTAGTACTTGCCAACCAAATGCTGAGCTCACTTTTTCCACTTTATTCCCACTTTGAGTTGAATTCCACCTTAACTCTCAACAAATTAATGAAAACTGTGGAAAAGAAATAAGCTCAGTGCTTCTATTGTGGTATGCGTTGCTGGATTACTCAATTGGGCTAGCAGAAGCACTTGACCTTGATATAACAATTTAAAATTAATAGTAATAGAGTAGAAATTGTTTGAAGGGAGAGGAAACGGTTGATTGGTTGGAATTCATGGAAATCATTGGTTGAAATACAAAGAAAAATATTCAGAAAACTTAGGTGTCAAAAATGAAGACGTTCTGAAAACTGAATCATCTAAATGGAATTTAAAGGTGCCAAATGCAACTAATGACCGTTAATTTTAAACACTGTTATAAAGTCAGTGAGAAAGAAAAATTATTTTAGAAAATATGAATAAGATCTAATTTATGCTACGGGCTCTAAACTTGACTCACTCATAATCCAGAACCAACTGACTGAACTTAACACCTGAGGTTGAATTTCTCAAATTTGGGTATTTCTATTGGAAAATAGGTATGGAAGTTTGCAATTTGAGATGAAGACAGCTTTATGCATTAAAATGCATAAAGGTTGCTCATTTTGCATAGGAATTTTTAAAGTGGTTATTCCTTATTGATTGATATCTATGGATTTGCTTTACTAAAATTTATGCTGATTAAAATCATGATTTGATCAAGTGATTTTTATTAAAAATTCATTGATTTAAATCAAATTTTTAAATTTCATTTTCCTTTCTATATTAAGTTTATAAATATTGAAATGAACACAAGATACATGTCATTTTATTCAAATAAGTTAAGAATTATATAAAATAAGTTAAGAGTAAGTCTGTTTATTAAAAAATAGACACTTAGTAACTATGAAAAGTCTTCTGCAGTATCACAAAAGCATTCCAATTTTGCACATAAATCTCAACTTGAGAACTATATGGGAAAACAGCTTATCCATGGCATTTGTTGTGCTGTTCTATTTTATCAATCATGTGATTAATATAACTATTTGTATCTATTAGATCTATTAATATAACTTTGCTATTCCTATATTATGTTTTAATCTTTCAAGTATTTACCCTACAATATTTACTAATACATTAAAGTTATTCATCATTAAAAAAATCAAAACTATGTAGAAACTACTCTGGTTTGTGTGTCTCATGTCCAGCAAGTTTAAACTTGTGCGGGCAAATGATTAATTAAAACATAGAAATCTGATTTAAATATAAATACGATTTTTATGATTTTTTAAAAACGTCATGATTTTTTCATACCCTGCTTTACTATAAATGTTTCATGAAAATTAGGGATTGTCAATGTACCAGACTTTTCTTGAAAAATTTGCAGGTTAAGTGAACAATTCTTTTCTTCCAACTGCTTGAATGTCAATGATCATATGTGAGTTGAAAGTAATGCAATGTTTTTGCAATTCTTACTGTATTTCTTTTACTAAACAGAAATAAAAGTTTATTATGTGATTCCTTGTAGTACAGGATTCTTCAATGTAAATACTGACTACACAACAAATCTGACCATTGTATAAATTTTTGTATGCAAACATTTTCAGTGTAACATTTTCCAGATTCCTCTTAAATTTATGTTCTTTTCTAGGTCAATTGGAAACAGAGCATTTTTGTTTAAAATGGAACAATCATCACACGAATATGTTTGATGTATTTGGAGCACTGTTAAACAATGAATCCTTGTGTGATGTTACTTTAGCTTGTGATGGGTTGAGTCTTAAAGCCCATAAATTAGTCTTATCTGCATCAAGCTCCTTTTTTCAAGATCTTTTTATAGAAAACACAACTGCTCATCCTATTGTAATACTCACTGACTTAAAATATGTCGATATGAAAGCATTAGTTGATTTCATATATCATGGACAAGTAAGCATCTCTGAAACTCAGCTTTTAACTGTTTTGAAAGCTGCAAAAAACTTGAAAATAAGAGGCTTAGGTGACTGTCCTGAACATTTTATACATTTGGATACTGGTCAATCATCACAAGCAAAAACTTTATTTCTAAAGAACCACACAAAAAACATTTGTAAAGATGATAAAAGTTTTGATCTGAGTAATTTAAATCAGCAAAATGCTTACCATTCTGGTAGCACACCATATGCTGATGAAACAGGATTCCCTGGCCCAAATCAATGTGAATCTGATTTCTGTGGTGACAGTTCAGGAATTAAAAAATCAAATATTTCATCTGTATCTCAAAATGATCTATCTGGCTTACACTGTGCTACTGATAGTCAACTGGAGGTAATACCATTCAAACTAATGGAACAAACAATGACCACAGAAGGTGTGAGTACATATTGCTTTTACTGTTGAATCTATTTCAGAATGTATGCTTGTTCTAATTAAAGAATTAATTGCGAAGAAAGAATAAAGTAGGGTTCTAAATTTGAAATTCATAGAAAAGTCCTGGAAATGTATTACTTTTTCAAAGGCTTTGGTCGATTCCATGAAATCTTAGGACTTTTTGAAAGCTGAAAATACTCCTGGTTTTATTTCAATTATGGGAGGAATTTTCAATAAAGCGACAGGGCGCTTGTGTTTTTGCTGATGTATGTATTTCATTCTGTAAGCAATGTAACTTGGCATGTTACCAAATGCCTTTTCAGCCATGTTGCTTATAGAATTAACTATGAATTTAATAATTATTTGAGCTTTCTTTTTTATATACCTCTCAAACTTTTTACTTCCAGGCTCTACTTCTAATCCTCAAATATAGACAGGCTCCTTTGATGTTTTTAATGGAGGAATAATACAATTTTTTCATTTACAAAAAAACCATAATTAGTTTACTGACAAAAATAAAAGTGAATGCCAAAAGAGACTTAAAATATTCATCTATTTTAATTTAACACATCTATTCTTTAGAAACAGACATCTATAAAATGAAATGCACATTGTTAAAAATATAACTGAATTAATTTAATCAATTGTAAGTGATTTGTATCTTGTTTCTTTAAACCAGTTTCCCAAATCTAGGTGCTAAATCAGAAATATCAACTTACAATGCTTTGATTTAATTTAATCTTCAATTTTATTTGATTTTCAAGCTACCAGAGCTGAAAATTCAGTTTTACATTGATGGGTTGTTGCTAAATACACTGCTAGTCATTAAAAATGCAATACCACGAAGGAAAAGAGATTTCAAAGCCTCCTTGTGCTTTATGTTATTATGTAAGTAACATACAGCCTAAGGGTAAAAGGATTGAAATTACTGCTCAGTTTGACTTGCCAAGAAATCAGTATTTTCTGTAGCTGCCATGGGAAGCAATAGTTTTTGCTGCATGTCTTGACATTGAAAGAGAGAGACTGGATGCTAAATCAGTATTGGGGTATGTCAGGCCATCCTTCTTCCATATGTTGCCAAAACTTATCTTCACAGCTGGTGGTGGTCTGGTGTTCCAATCGTTGGACTATCATCAACCAGATGTGCTTGATGGGCGACAGACTTAATGAAAGAGCAGACCTTAAAAGTGAAACCTGGTGGACATTAAGGAATTGTTGCACATTGCATACCACATGCAATCGTGGATTGTACTATTGAAAACTGGCTACAGGCGAGCCCTGAAAATAAGGGAGGACAACAGGCTCCAAAATTTCAGAGATGTTGCAGTGGCTGTTGAGTGTACTGGTAATGTGCTCTAGGCAGATGCATGAGTAGAATCCAATGGTGAACCTATACCATAGTGCCAGATGGTGGACCGGTATGGCTATGCATGATGCAGGAGCAATACAGTCTGTTGCAGGGGTACTGCCAGATTCGGATGCAACCATCATGGTGCTGTTGACAGAATGAAGATTCTTCTGAAAACGTGATGCCATGCCATTCATTTGTCCATGTATGGCGGCCTATGCACCATTGCAGCCGCAAATGATTGTGGAGTAAAGTCAAGGAGTCTCAGCAGTGAGAAGCTTGAAAAAATTCCCAGCTGCTGCAGATTGCATCAAATTGTTATGTGCTGACACAGGTTGTTGTGGAACACACCCTAATTCTTGATCTAAGGTTCTTGATGTTGCAGTTCAATCAGTAATAGCCATGCACAGAAGATGTCTGTCCTCTTGTTCAGTGGTGTGACGAGGCTGCTGCAATTGTTTGTATCAGTCAGTTTGTCCCTCTTGCACCCATCAATTCCATATTTGCATCACTTGCTTGATTTCATCCAACATGAGAACCGATTTCTTGAAAGGATAATCCATAATTCTTCCTCTGTCAAACTTGGTAACATGGTCGTATGATTGCTCTATTTGACTAGGCATAATTAAGTTTCCTATACTAACACCAACACGTATTCCCGTGCCTAGTGTCATGAGACACTGTATCAGTTTAAATAAATGTGGTTGGGATGAATAGAGCATGCCACCGAGGTGACATGCTATCCAGGATGTTAAAGTATTTACTTTTATATATTATTTCAACTATACACTAATTACATCAATATCATCATAAAGTTTCCTATACACAGGAACAGCGAAAAAACAATTCCAATAATTAAAACCATCTCTGTTCTCCCTTTTTATACTGCTTACAGGGAGTGTTTCTGACACACTTGATTTGTATATATATCGCAGTACTAATCATTTGCATATCCTTTAATGATCGTGCAAATTTTTAGGCTGTTAGATGTTTCCTTCATAGTATTGCATTTCCCTTGGCCAGCAGTGTAGTAGTAGAACTTTTACAGTTGTTATTTACCCCTGCTGTGCACTTATCTTGAAGTCAGGTAGAGATTTCTGAGTTTAATTATTACGTAAGTGTCTCATCACTGTTTTTAGCTTTCAAGTTTTAAGTTCTAAGAAAGCTTTTCAAAAATTCAAACATCAGTAGCTGATGAAAAGAACTATGATTTGTTGTCCATCAAAATGGTAGCTTGTTTTTATGCATTTTCTGCAGACTTTTGGATAGTAACAGCTCTTAATTGAGCCAAAATGTTTCAGTTCTTATGTGCAGGAATTGACTAATAATAGTTGTTATCAGTTTACTACCATCACAATAAATTTAATCTTGTAACAGGTGTTTGAGGAAAAGGCTTTCATGGAAAATCTTTCTAAAACCAGTCATTCTGAGTTAAGCAAGAATTCCAGTAATGATAGTGACTTGGCTGAAATTTCCCAACCAGCTGAATCACAAAGCTCTGATATTTGTACTAGTGAAGATATACAATGTTCTAATGGTATGATAGTTGAAATTATTTGCATGAATGTATTGAATTATCTTTTTGCTTTAAAATTATTTTGTAGTTATGCACTTGTAAGTTTGTACCAGTAAACTTCTGGTTTTCTCCGCAATCTCAAAAACGGAACAGATACATGCTATGTCTGATTGAGACAAAGGACTTACTATTTTTAATATTTAACATTTATTTTTAAACCCCATACCATCAAAATTTCATATAATACACCAACATACAAATAAACACTACACAAAAATATGACCTCAGAAGGGGCTTAATGGGTGTTTTCCCTTTCTTAAGAACCATTAGATTCGTAAACCTGATTTAGTGTCTTACTCCCCATCATTTTCATGTTTTTTATTGTACAACATGTTTTTTAATCATCCCTTTATATGTATTCTATATTAAACATTTGTTTAGTTTCATGTAATTGAACAAACATGTCTATTTCATCAACAAATTCAATTCATATTTTGAATCTATAATTTGTTTACCTACCTTCTATGACAATAGACTAATTGTTCCTTAAATTTCTTATTTTGTCTTCCTGTGCTTAAACGTTATACCTACTTTAAAAAGTTTTTTATCAGTATTGCTTTTATTGTTTTATATTGCACTTGGTGCAGCTTGTCCTCTTTTGGACCTTGTGCCATAAAACCTCAACATCCAATCCAGAAGGGGCTTAAGAAGCCTTAACCATCAAAATTCACATCCAGAGACATGGCATCTCCTTTCTCTACTAAAAATTATCTTTTTGTTTTTGGTATTATTTTTTTCCAATCCCCAGTATCTTACTATACATAGAAAAATGGAAGAAACAGCTCACTGGTTCAATTTCTAGTATTTTTAGTTGAGATGTCTACATGTCCCCATGAGAAGCGCATCCGTAACAAAAGAATGATGTTGTTAATCGGGAAAAAGAAAAACATACATAATAAAAATGTCAGAATTAATGAGGGCTCTGAAATTGTGCATCCCCTAAAAATGCTAAAGTATAAAAACATTCACATAAAGACAATGTGCACATAAACAGATAGTTCAAAATATGTATTAATAACAGCGATTACAGGAAAATGATACAAAAAAACAATGATAATAAAAAAATACAAGAATGATAAAATGTATTTTAATATCATGTACTAAACTCCCCAAAAGAGAGTTCTGTTTTAAAAATAACTGCTGGATTATAAAACTCTAAAAAAAATAACTGCTACAGCTAATTTAGATATCTCATTAGCATTGCCATGTCGTGAAACTTGTGACTAGTCATTCTAGTTTTAATGCCAAAGCCCACCAAGACAATTTGCTCTATGAGACACTGTTAGTTAAATAGATGAGGAGATTGTGATATACTCTTCAGCTCTTCTAATACCTAAGAATCAAACTTTTTCAAAGCCTCAAGAAGATAATAGGTCTCAGGTTCTATGGCAGACCATTTAATTCAACAGGGATTGAATTTCTTGCTGAAAAATGCTTTGGTGTATACAAAGATAGCATCTTAATCAGTTCATTTTTGGTTTTCAAAATGCTTCTGCTAGGAGGCTTCCAAGGAATGTTATTGTGGACATTCTTTATGGTTAAATTGGTTAAGGGTTGCACTACTTGAAGAATTAGGAATGTAGTTTCAGTAGTAAATAGCGAGTCCTAAAAGATTTCAAACTCTCCTTTTCGCTTTTCGTAGAGGGTCTTGCTAGTTTTGTACAAATTCAATCCTTTGAGGATCATGAGAATGTTGCCTAGATCCAATTATGTGTCCAAGAAATTTTACAATATTTCTTCCAAAATCACTCTTAAATTCACTGTCAGTCCAGCTTCTCAGTGTTTGAAAAACTTGATCATTGTGATGAAGATGCTTGTTCCATGATTTGAATGGAATGACAGCATGATGTTTTTGGAATGACAATATTTTTCATGAAGTGCTAATCCACCAATTTTTGAAAAGTGCTTCCTGCATTTTTCATGTTAAATGGTAACACTTTCCATCGGTAGTGTCTGGAATGTGTAACAAAAGCAGTATAGTGTCTAGCTTCATCCTTCACAAGAATCTGCCAATAACATTTAGTCAAATCATGCACTGCTATGAAATGAGCACTACCAATTTCAAATAATAATTATTTTGCAATTTTCATGGGATATATGCATCTGGGATAGTAGAACTGTTCAGAAGTTGGAAGTCAATGCAGTCTAACACTTCCTTCCTTAACATCACAGATCACTGGATGGGCCCAATTACTATCACTTGTCAATTAGATCCAAATCAAACAGTTCTTGAATTTGTCTACCAACTTCACCTTGAAGTGTTATTGGAACATGATTGACAGCAGTTTCTGTTACGAACTTTCACAGCATTACGTCAAATATTGAAATTATTACACAAATCTGACTGGAAAAATCAGTAGTTTGCAAGAAATCTCCAAGTTGGCAACATCATTTTTTCCACAAAAGGTTACCAAGTTGGTGCCTTATAACAATCCAAAAATTCCAATTCATATTTTACCCCCATTACAATGTGGCATGCTTTTTAGGCCATCTTTTTATCATTTGGCAATGGCTTGGAGACAAAATTTAAATCGAACCAAGGCTATAACTGAAACTAGGATTTTACCAGAATTCAAGCTAAAAAAGGAAAAACATTGCAGAGTAAAAAATTAAAAAGTGCATAAGAGCTGATGACTAGAACTGACTTCCATGTTTGGATGGAAAATTCATATGAAATAAACACTTTCATGTGCCTGATATTTTTGATATATCCTTCAAAGTTTCATTGCATCTTTCCACAGCACCCATGCTTTCAGGACAACCTGGTGTGGAAAATCTAGGAGAAACTCCAATAATGGTTAAAGCTTCGGATCATATTAATTTTGGAAACCCTGTTTGGGTAAAACTTTTCATAAGCACATTAGAAATTTTTTCACACTGTTATCTTACAGGAATGACTTCTGCCCATCGAATGCATAAAGTGTTCGCGCATATAATATACTGATGACCTCGAGATTGTGGTTCTTACTAGTGTTTGGGACACAGCTTGTCCATCTTTGGACCTTGTGCCATAAAACCCAAACCAACCTTACTAGTGGTTGAATAGGGATTCCTGTCTTTGTATGTGACTCCTTTTCTTAGTTGTCAATCTCACACCTTTGATAAAATATTTTTGTCTTTGGGGTAGGCCAAAAAAGTACTTTATATGCTGGCTTGTTTTGTTCACCTAGATGTTGTACCAAATTAATTTCATGGGCCATCTTAAGAACTTAACACTTACAGTTAGGAAGCACAACTTGGTTGATAGCTTCACTGCATATGACCTCTGAGTGAATTGAAACTCCATTTATTATGTAAGACACTTAGCAAGTTCCCAAACTTGAGTCTAAGTTTCATCGTTTTGATGAAGCTCAATGAAAGACTTAATTTCTTTCTCATCGGTCACCACATTTAACTTGAAGGTTTTAACAATATTGTTGTGCTCTGACTCAAATTTCTTTTTTGAGTGGGCTTTGCAGAGCAAAGGTTGTAGGTATGACCTTACACATAAGTAACAGGTTGACTCGTGACAAATTTGTTTTCCAATGATGTGCTGCTTGTGGTTTTTGTATGTTGGGACTCAGGAACATTTCTGCTTAAGAACTTCTATATGGGAGGGAAATAAGGTCGCCATAGCTCAAACCTTTCGTTAGGAGCAGTTCCAATTTTCTTTTGATTAACAGAACACTTTCATATTCATCGAGCTTTCTTGTCAGCTGCAAATGGGAAATCATCTTAGCCCAGTCATCCAGGACGTGTTGTCATACTCCTCCAGAGACTCCCTATTTCACTTGATTGGTTATAATTAATTTTTTAAGCTCTCACAATCCTTAATTTTAAGTACCAATCCATTGGAAATAATTTGAAACTTCAAAAGTGAATTCTTGCCAAGATTTTTCATGACTCTTCTGGTACATCACAAACTTTTTCCAGAGACTGCATTCATTTTAAATTGCTGAAGTAAAATATTTTTTGTGTATAATCTGCAAATTTTCTTCTGATTTCCATGCAGTGAATTGTACTGTCTCAGATGGTAGCAATGTTAGCAGACTCAACATCCAATCTTTAACATCTACTCAAATCCTTTTTGCTTGTCTTTTAAAAAGCAATAAAGAACACTATTACCACTTTTTAAATCAAACTTCAGCATCATTTTCATTAATTCATGATATGGTGTTAGGGTACCGTCATGTGAAGAAAAGAGTTTTGTGCTTCAATTTTTAATTTTTCAAACTCTAATTCTATGCACTCTTTCTTTTCATTAGTTTCCAATTATAAGCACTCTTTTTCTTTTCTGTCATTTTCTTTAATTCTATTTCTAGCAATTGTCTCCAATAGGTTCTTAACTAATTCTTCCTCATATAATTTACTACCTGTAATTAAGTTTTTAGATCAATAACTTAAATCTGGGTTTTGATTTTCACCCAACTCTTCCTTCAGACACCTTAAATCAGCTTTTGGCTTTAGCTAAGGTTTTCAAAATGGAAAAAAATTGAACTTTTCCCAATATTAATGTTTTAATGAAATGTGTTTATTCATAGTATGTAAGAATTTAGAAAACAATACTTAATTTTTTTCTCTTGAAGCACAATTGCAAATTGAAGATCACTCAACCATGAAAAGTCTCCAAACTTCTAGTAATCTAGAATTAGCAGTATCTAAAGATGAGTCAAGTAGCTCTGAACAAGGATTTAGTCCTTACATAACTGAAAGTTTATCTGAAGGATTTAGAGAAAATTTGCAAGGTTTGTATGCAGATTTTCACCTTGTTTACCTTTTAGCATATCATGTGCTCTATGTTAAAAATACATGTTCTAACTTGTCATAATTAAATTTTTTTAAATCATTTTCAGGATTCTCCCACTGTTTTTGTTTTCAAATACTAATTCTGAACTACCTTTAATTTTTTCTCATAGCGTCATTATTTTATATCATTATGAAAGTTGTTTTGTGTTCTAGTAATTTGTTTCTTTTGTGTTCTAGTAATTTCGTTTTGTGTAGAAGTAAATTCCAACATTTTATAGCACAATTTTAGTCGAAAGGAAAATTCTTTGTAACACGAAAGTTAATTCTTGAGAAGAAAATTATTCTCTGCAACTTGCATATCTTCTTATGACATGTATGTGAGAGATCACATGTTCAAGCATGAATGACAAAGTACAAATTTTAAAATATTGAGGGACCCTAATTTTTAGGAATACTGAGATAAAAAGTTGATGACAAGATTGTATCTTTCAGCAAATCTATGGACTTATGATAATTGTCAGTACCAATGACTTCAACAAAATATAGATTACTGAGATTTGTGAACCTTGCTTTTAGGAAAGAACACTGATTGTGTGAGTGGGAAAAGATAACCAATAAAAGTGAATTTCAATTAGTATTTGGTAATAAATAAAAAAATTGAAATATGGCAGTACTTTTTCTAAGTCTGCATGTCAATCCAAGTTACAAAAATGTTAAGTGCTATTGTAATAAATATTTTATTACTTGCAGATTTTACTTTTACAAAACTGATAGTGATAGTTAAAATGATAGTGGAGATTTTGTTTCTAGCTTCAACTAGTCTTAAGATATATATATTCCTTTAGTAAGTTGTGTAATAGGGCAAGAGTAGCTGTGTAAGAAGCAAACTTTGGAAATGAGACTTGATTTTCATACATTGGCTATGAAATGTAATTACTAATGATTAAATTTAAATTGAAACTTATTTCTCTCAATTATCACTCTTGTTGAAAATAATTTCTAATTGCTAACTTAATTTAATATGGAATATAAAAACTTGAAAAATGTCTGCTGAGTTTTTACAAATAAAAACTTGGCATATTCAAAGGAATAGGCTAGTAGAGTGCTGTTCTGTCACAATGAATGTTTTGCAAGCTCACAGCCCATTTTTTATTCACTATAATCAACTAATTGCCAACATAACCACTTGTAAGTTACATATGTTTGTATCAAAATTATCAAACAATTTTGCATGAAAAATCCATTCAGATGTGAACTTTTGTAATTTTCTTTTATAGATTCCTTGACATCAAAAATGTATCAAACTAAATATATGCATTGCCTTATACCTACTCAATTCATATGAGTAGAACAGGGATTAGCAGTCAGTTCCAAAATGTCTTGTCACTGAAGGCCAAAACTAAACATTTGTTGTTATTGTACTTTATACTTCGAAAAATAAATTTAACATTTTGGTTGCTCAGAAAAGGTAAATAGTGGTAACCTAATTAATGGAAAAGTTAACTTGTGTACAGCATTTAAATTTGATACTGACAGTAAAAGGCTAACGAGAGAGTTTTCGCTGAATGTATTGTGAAATATTTTGTTTATATCAGATTTTAATGTCTTTTGCTATCGTTGAAATGTGAAGCATAAATTTCAGATAAATTAAAAATCGAATGCTGTATCAGTCTTTCAATTGCTATGTGTTAAAGTTTAGAGATAGAATCTGTAACTTTAAATATTTTAATTATAATCTCTTATTCCTCATGAAAAATCCATTTTTTATTTATTGCTTGTACCCTTTTAGCTGTGAAAAACAATTTCTTTGTTACAAATATATGTTCTTTATTTTGTCGCATTCATTAGCACATAACAATGAAATTAATTTTTTTCCTCCCAAGAAAGGTATTAAGCTTTTGTATTCAAATTTTCATATTCATTAGTCAACTCATCTGGAAAATTATTCACATTCAATCTCATGCTTGATACTCAACACTTATAAAAGTAGTCTCCAATAAATGCACTATTAAACTTGCCATCTGCAGCCATCACTTTCTAAGGAAATTGGATTTTATAACAGCACAGTAACTTGTTGAAAACACGTGTAGATCGCATTTGATCTATTTATTTTGTCTCTTTATCTTCAGGTTAGTAAGTTAGTAAGGACAGCACATCTCTCTCTCCAAATGTCTGGATGAGGTAGCAAATTGTCTTTTGCTATGGAACTGAGGTAGGGAATGTGAATATTTTGTTTTTACACCAGTGATATAAGTGTTTTATTGAGACCAATCCTGATGATCATACATATTAGTGATGATTTTTTCCCTCCTGGTTGAACTACTTTTTGGTTGAAGTATTCCTACTATATTCAAGTCTTAAATTATGGATGATGCTTCCTTTCAACTCTCTAATCTGCTATGTTAAACCTTTTTGGCTGATCAGTTTTTTTTATCTAATAGAAAGCAGTTTGCAATGATATTTTGTCTAAAATAGAGCTCATATAAAGAAAATGGAATCTACACATCAGGTCACATGGTAATACTTATTTCTTCTCAATTATCTTTATGATTGTTGTGCAAAAACAGCTTAGTCAATCTATGGCTTTTCTTTCCATTTAAATGCTACACTGCAAATCTCAGAAATGTAAAAGAGGCTTCCACTCCAAATATCAAAAGCCTACTAAAAGACCATTACTTGCACTGATGGATTCTCTATAAAAAGAGCAGTAATAAATGAAAAATACCAATATGAAATGTATTCGTTTTAAGTATTAATAGCGTTAGAGATTATAAGATTAAAGTGAAATATTGTATATAACAGTTATTAATATGTATCATAGTTCATATAATATTTTAATGTTATATTTTCAATGTCTTATTAGTTATATACACTATCTACCAATAAGTATTTGGACACCTGTGATAGAAAAGAAAAACAAAATTTATTCATATTCAATAGTTGGTAGAACCTCCACGAGAAGCAATTACAGCCTCAACCCTGTGGGGCATGCTTTCCACAAGTCCTTGTATGACAGCAAGTGGTATTTTCTTCCACTCGGCTTGGAGAAGACATGTAAGTTCCTTCACCGATTTTGAACGGTTGTTACACCCCTTAATTCAGCGATCCAACTTGTCCCAGAGGTTCTCGATAGGGTTCAGGTCTGGGCTCTGGGCAGGCCAATCCATTCAGTTAACCCCATTGTCACCATACCAATCCATGGTGGGCCTCGCAACATGACAGCTGGTGTTGTCGTCCTGGAAGTAACATGGGTCCAACCCGTAAAACTGCCACAACGTAGGAAGCACACTCATCCAAAATAGTGCAGTAGGCGTAGGCGTTGAGCTTACCATGAATTGGGACCAAGGGTCCCCAGTCCATACCAGGAGAAACCCCAGACCATAATTCCACCTCCGCCGAACTTTACTGTGGGCACAATGCATTCTGGCAGGAGGCGTTCTCCAGGCAGACGCCAGACCCTGCCATCTGAATGGTAGAGGGTGAACCGTGATTCGTCGCTCCAGAGAACCTGTTTCCACTGATCTACGGTCCACTTTCGATGTGCTTTGCACCACATTAACAGAGCAGTGCGGTTGGACTTTGTGATCAAAGGCTTATGGGCGGCAGCATGACCATGAAAACCAAGCAGATGTGCTTCCTTACAGATGGTATTCATCGAAACAACACTCCTGGATGCCTGTTGAAACTCCTAGAGTATGTGGGCCATCGGTTGGGTGCGGTTGTTCCGAATTTCTCTGGACAGCACCCGTCGGTCTCTATCTCCCAGTTTCGTGGGTCTGCCGACTCGGGGCACATTCCGACAATCACAGCTCACCTTCCACTTCTGAATCACATAAGCCACTATCGATTTTGGGTAATTCAGCTTGCTAGATATGTCCCTTAAGGATCGGCCATTTCTGTGATACCCGACGATTACACCTTTCTTGAAATCAGATAACTCTGCACTTCGTGGCATCTTGCAAGTGACAAATGCCAATGTTGTTTCCTACACGGTATTTAATGGTGGAGGGTGTGACGTATATCAGGACCGCAGATATCGTCATTTGCATGGGTGTCCAAATACTTATTGGTAGATAGTGTATGGGCTTGGCCAACCCGAATTTATTTTCAGGCTACAATTTTCCTAAAAATAAAATTATTCAAAAACTTGTTTTATTCCCTGATCTCATAAATGTAGCAGTGAAGTTTTCTTTGCAATCACTAATTTTTAGGTTTACTTAAATGGTCTCAGAATGTCTTGTATTTCTTAGGAAACTTTCTTTTTAATTCATCTAAAAATAAATAACAATTTATAGCAGCAAAAGAGAGGCATGCCTTCCACCTCAATAAATTTCTTGTTTGTTTACAAAACATTACTTTAGCAAAACCTTGCAAAGCATAGCAGTTATTAAACAATGCTTCCAAATGTTACTTATTACTGATTTGTAAATGTTTTCTTTTCATGCGTGAAGAACTTATATGTTATGTATTTTAAGATAGTGATATGAATAAATTTGGAAGTACAATCTGTTTAGTTTTAAGTATTCTGGGATTTATGCATTAAGATCTGTAATGGAAATGACTTAATAGTGTTTTTTTATTGTATTCTTTGAGCTATTCATATTCTTATGTACACTGTTTTATTTTTGTTGTGGCTTTAAATGTAATTAGGCGATCAACAAAAAGTAAATTACTTTCACTTTATAAGCCTTGAAAATCTGAAATAGGAATTGTTAAGGTAGCCTATTCAAAGTCCTTTCTAACTCAATTCCAAGGGATTCTAATCTTTCTTTTCTACATGATTTTTTAGCACATAGAAACCTGGGGTGGTTTCTTTTAGAAAATTCAGATGAGAGATTTTGCATAAGATATATGTGTTGTAACATTGACATGGTTCAAATAATTAGTTGCCACCATTTATGCTGCATATGGCAATTTAAAATAAAATTAATAGTATACAGTTGTATAGCTTGCGGTTAATGAAAGTCGTGTGGTCGTGGTAATTGCTTTGTTTGCTTTTTATTGAATTACGTTGTGGGGGGGGGGGTTGAGTTTTCATCCACATTTCAAATAGCGTTTCCACCTGTATGATTTTGCTGCAGAGATAGGATTCTTTTTTCTTTTGATTCAACTGGAGTTCAACAGACAAATAATAAACTATTTGATATATTTGAGTCCATTTCACTCCTGCCATCATTATCTAGACAACTTGATGTACTCATTTCTCGTCTTTGCATTGGTCATTCGAGAGGCACACATTGACATTTATTAATGGGGGAACCATGCTATCATTGCCAACAGCCTTTTACTATACATCACATTTTGACCTCTTTAACCTTTTTACTGTTGATTTTTTTTAATACCTCATCACCAATTTTATCAAACTTCTTGGGTCAACTTCCACATTCATTACTTTTTACCTTCCTTGATCATTCAAGAGGTTTACCATTTCTATAATTGATCAGTTTTTAAATTAAATTTTATGAAGTTGTATCCATCCGTAAGATGAGGATACCCCATCTAGTTCTCATTTTATTATAATGATTTTCTTGTGATTAAAATCTCAACTTTCATATTTAATTTTTAGATAACTCTTGAATTTATTGCATCTTCTATTTTAATGTTGGTCTGGTTATTCTGATGTCCTTTAAACATATTCTATTGAATTTTATTATCTTGTGTTTGGTGCAGCTTTTATCCATTGTTGGATTTTGCATCATAAAAGCCAAATCAATCTGCCAACTCTTTCGATTCATTAATCCTGAGTAATAACAGAGATTAATATTTAAAAATGTCAAAGCACGTTGCTAAATGGGATGATTTTGTAAATGACAGATCTGTTGATACTTCTCTTGTCAACTGTTGGCTAAGAGAATCACTACCTTGGTGTTGACATCATCACTTTAATATCCATTTTAATATCCAAATCTTATTTATTCTATTTGTACAACTAAATATGTAGCATGGATTATTTGTTCACAACTTGCTCACTTTATGCAACTTCTCTACAACTTTATAAAATCATGTAATTTCTCTATTTTAGGCTGAGGTTAGATTATCAAATACCTAACGTAAATTTGTTTTGATTCAGACTCTTCACAAATTTTGTTATTCATTAATTAATTTCGTCATATTTTGATGCTAATGAAATAGCTTGTACATTAACTGGTAGTTGTCTCACAAAGAATCTGAAGTTTTTAAACTACTTTTGGCTTAATCTTTTCTGAGAAGGGATTGTACACCTGGAAATCCTTGAAAACTTCTTAAGCTAGATTATTTTTAAAGGAAAATCTCCTCGAATCACTTAAGATTCCTGGGAAACTGAAATATGCACCTGTAAATATTCTTGTTTCAGTTCTGATTATAATGCTAAAAAATATTTTATTTAAATTTCCAAACTGGTTATCAAGCCTATCTTGAGATTTTTTTTCGTTTTCATCTTTATCAATGATTTTCTCAGAAAGTCTGGAGGTTATTTTTGAGTTTTTTAGATTTATGGTAATATTGCGTATATTTGACAAATGAGAGAAGTTTAAAAGTTAAATTATAGTATACAAAATTTCAGTGATAATGAATATATTTCAATAAAACGTGATTTCATTAACTGGAAAATGCAATCATGTGATGAATAAATTAAACTGTGACACCTAGAATTTTCCAAAAAGTATGAACCCTGTCGAGTCCTGATTGTATATGCTGTCACTGACTACATGCATTACTCTTAGAAAACTGGTAAACCAAAGTTCTAGATTTTGAGTTGGATTCTTGTTATTGCTTTAGTTGCATTGCTTGCAGTGGGGGTTTTATCTTGCTCTCAGGTTATGAACAATCACGGAAAGAAAAACGAACATCCCTCCTCATTTGAGAAATTTTAACAATATAGAAAATTCAAAGATGGCGTTCAACAAGAACTAACGTCTTCTATAAATTCAAATGCATAAAATTTGCATAAGGGACTATCTTCATATTAAATTGAGCATCTACTTCGTAATTTCCAATGAAAACCCCCTATTTTGAAACACAATTTTAAATCTATATAAAAATTTAACTTCAGATACCAAATTTCATGTCATTAGGTTTTATCATTTTGAAGTTATGAGTACAGAAAGATTGGAGCTCCTAATGTTAAATCAGTTTCTCAGACTTTTATGAGTTTTCTAGAATATTTAGATAAGAATGAAGTGAACGGAATTGATTGAAAGATTGTATACTTCATGCAATCTAAAGTTGATACTTGAAATGAGAAACTAAGTTGTCAGAGGAAGATTTACATGAGGGGGAGCATTGCAGTTGTTCCTTATCTACATAGAGGTAGATAGCCCATTGGGATGTCTTTTTTTCATTCAGATTCATGAATTTTCCTCAGTGGAGGGTCAATGGAAAACATCTTTTTCTCCTGCCAAAGGGCCCTGATTGTTATAGAGAGGGCAAATGCCCAGTGTTGCTGCTACCATAGTCTAGTAAAAGTAACCACAAATTAATTTCCAATAAAAGAAAAATTTTCTATTTTGCTGGAAATTTTAAAATGCTTATTTAACCACAATATTTTGCTGTTGGCGGCCCTCTGTAAAAACCATCGTACGTATGCGTGCCTAGTGCACATAGTGGTTGATCTGCCACTGTCTATTTGGTTACCTCAAAATCTCAATTATTTGGCATAGAGATGTTTGCTGGTGTAGTTATCTTACTTCATTCCTGCAATAGTCAAGTAATTGCAGCATTCATTTGGAGAGTTGGAGACTCCTTGTTATTCAATTCTTGCATATACCAATATCAGGCTGGCCGCTTGAAATTTCCTGATTTTTTTCAAGTTGACACCTAAATGTGGGATACCTTTCCCCTTCAAAATGCAGAGAGCATAAGAGATTTTAACAAATTTCGCATAATATCATTGTCATAAATATATTAGAGTGCACCTAGAAAGTACATGCAGACAAATTTCATCCTATTTAAGGTATTTATTCAGATTATACATTTTTTGTTCTGTTTAAAATTATTGACTCAACAATCTTGATTAGAATTAATATTTAAAGCAATATTCTTTGATTGTAGAACTTGGGATGTTGAATTATTCCATCAAGTTTCCTGCTGAAAGTCCAAAACGTGGAAGAAAGCCAGGGAGTCGCCTTTGTGTACTTTGTAAACATGTTTTTAACTGTGAATCGGATCTTGAGAAACACATGGATAATCACAGAAACAAATCTGAATGCAGTGATATCAACGACTCAAAGCAGCTAGAATCAATGGGTATGTCATAAACACTTGTACCCTGTTGAGAGTTTCGGTTAATCTATGCAAACTTGAATTTAAAGGAAATAGAGTTAATTTGTTGATTTATAGATGTTTTACAGTGTTAAATTATTTATTTCTTTTTAATGTTAAAAATATCTTTTCAGTATTTTTTGCAATATGCCTATGGTTTACATCTTTTTATCCGTCTTCAAAAATTATAAGAAATTTCTTGATTTTTGAATTCATTAAAAATCATTACAAAAAATGCTTGGGAACATCTTGTTTCCAAAACAAGATGAGATTTTATAAATGTTTATGAAACCTCCATTCATTAAACATTCTGTTTTTATTTTCTGCTGGATTAAAAGAAAATCAGCTGCGCATGGTAAGCCATCGATTTGACATCTCACAGGTAATTCCAAAAATCTATTGTGGAAAATACTGTATAAAAAATTAGTACAAATCAATATGCAAGATTGAGCAAAAGAAATTAAATTGCATGTATTTGGCACCATTTTTCCACAAAGTACCACCAAATTGGAACACCAGCTCCAGCCAAGCTTATAAAAGAACTTGCCAGCAGGGTACTTTTACAATTCTCTTTGGTACGATCATTTGGCAACTGCAAATATAGTTAATTTTTTACAATTTTTGTTTAGAAAAAATTACAGCTTTTCAAATTCAATTTGTACTATCTACACTGGTGTGCAAAATTTAAGCAACAACTGTTTATTTGCCGTAACTCCGCAAGAAATCACCTGGAAGAGATGTAATTCAGAATACAGAGACAGTATTTTGTACTTAACGAATGAAGAAAGCATACTTGCGCAAAAATGAATAGAACACATACAGTATGGAATCAAACAAAAAAGGCTTTATCGAAAGAGTAGCTTTGGTACAAATGATTGTCTGTCCAAGAGGGAGAACAAAAAACAGATGCCCCTTAGTAAGGTATATGACCTCCATTAACTGCAATGGTTGCTTGGCACCGTCTCTCCATACTCAACACCCGATTATCCAACAGTTGTTGAGGTAAGAGGGTCCATTCCTCAATGAGGGCCTGTTTCAGTTGTTGGGTGTTCTCCTGCGGATATAATCGTGCCAAAAGACGTCTCCCCAAAGCATCCCACACATGTTCTATGGGATTGAAATCAGGGGAGTACGCTGGCCAATCCATTCTAGTGATATCTTCACTTTCTAGCAGCTCCTCAACAGCAAGAGTCCGATGTGGCCTGGCGTTATTGTCTATAAAAATGAAGTCTGCATCAATGGCACCTCGGAACAAATGTACATGGGGAGGATCACTTGCTGACAATAGCGATCTCCATTAACAGTATCTCTGTTGAAAATTTGGAGCTCAGTCCGCCCGTTCATCATGATGCCTCCCCAGACGAGCACGCCAGGACCACAGTAACGGTCTCTTTCCCTGATGTTAGTGGGATAAAACCTTGTCCCTACCTCTCTCCATATCAACTGGCATTGAGAATCGCTTGTGACACTGAAACGACTCCATCTGTAAAGAGGACGTGACTCCATTGATGGGATATCCAGTCTTTGTGTTCCTTACGCGAATCCAAACGGCACCGCCGATGGGCAGCTGTCAATGGGATACACAGCGTTCAGGACGGCGGGCGAATAGGCCACCCTTATTAAGGCATCTGGCCACAGTAAACCGCGATGCTTGTTGTCCCATTGCCGCACGCAGCTGCTGAGCCAGGTTGCCTGCTGACTGGTATCGATCTCTTTTCGCCTGCAGGACGATATATCGGTCATCCATTGGCGTTGTTTTTCTTGGCCGACCACCACCAACCTTTCTTACAGCTATACCAGTTGTTTGGAAGGCTTTCCAAGCTCGTGAAACGACACTTTTGTCGATTCTAAACACTTGGGCTACACTCGTCAAACTACGCCCCTCCTCGAGCTTGCCGATCATTCTACCACGTATAAAGTCGTCCAGATGGTTTCTTGTAGCCATATTGCACGTACAAACTCGCTTGAACTTGCAGCGAATACCTTTAATAGCGCCTTTGTCCCTTCTTTTTAGTGTAGTCTTGCACTGCGCGCGCTGACTGCACGCGTTTTGCATGCCCTCACGTCACCTGTGACCTCTTGTTCGTGATAATTGCATACAAATCACCTTTCTACTGAATTGGGTGTTCATTGTACTGTACGCAACAAGTCCCTTTTGTACAATTTCATGGCTGTCTGGTTAAAAATTACATCGTTGCTTAAGTTTTGCACACCAGTGTTATATTCCAGTGATTATAAAAGTGGTGTGTCACATTTTTCATTTATAGATTTCAATGTTTTGAGTTTGGATAAATAAAAACAACAAAATATTTCAGAAAATATTTGCTTTATCATGTAAATATTTCCTATGATTGTAAAATTTTATATGTAGCTCATAAGGAAATGTGCTTTTCGAAACATCAAACTATTCAGATCATTTTCAAATAAATTGTATACCTCAAAAGTGACTTCTACTAAAATTAATTTAGAAAAAGATGGAAAGAAATATTCGCATTTTATGATTATGATCAATAAATTTCCATCATTACTAGTTTTCATATTTCTTGATGGAATTTACAATTTTGTGTGCTTTAAAAAATTCCTGATAGATTGGTTTAATGTACGGTAATCATATTTTTATATTTTCCCTTAGTTACACTGGCTTCATGGAATATTTTGTTACTTTGGGCCTTCCTTTTAGTGATCTAAAACATGGAATGCATCATTAGCTAAAGATTTCTTATACAACATTTTACATGAAGCATTGTTTAAAAATCTCATCTACTGTATTTGTTATGAACAGACAGATTCTTCCCTAGTATGTTTATTCTTGTTGATTCTTCCAATTGTTTTGTTGAAAATATTCTTTCTCCTTCATTTGTACTACATTAAATGGGTTCTTATAACACAGTTCTATTAATTGATAATAATGTTTAGGTATGTATAAGTTACTAGTTTTTTTATTTCAATTAAGTCAATGGCCAAATTTGGCCCTTGCGCCATAAAACCCCCAATCCAACCATCTATCAAGTCAAAGTCACGATCATTGGTAAAAAGGAATCACCTGATACCTATATTTGATCTATCAATTCAATATAGTATCGAAGATTGAGCAATTTTCATCCATGCCTCTGATACTTTAATGTTATTGTTTTAGCCAACACAAGCATCACTAAGCTATCACATGCCTTTGGATTACATTTTTATTATGCTTTGTGAAACATGATACTATAGTCTCATCCCAAATATAAAAATTAACATCAGTATTATGAAAAGCTAGGTTACATATATATACTTGCCTTCTGTAAATCAAATGAGAATGCATAATATTCATCTGGATTTCTTACTGCTTTTTCCTGGTCATCTTTTAAACACTTCCTGGATTGTTCGGTATTTTTTCAAATGTACATCATTACCCTCTAAGATCCAACCTTTCTTCCCCATTACTGGATGCCGCAATTTTTAGTTTTAGTAAATCATACTTTTGGTGCTAGTCTTTGTTAATAGAATAAAAATTTAACTTCAATTTCAGTATTAAATATTTTTATGTATGTCAACTCACCAATGCATGCTTCATTATTTTCCTTACATTTCTCATCACAAAGGCCATACATTTTTCTAATATATAAATCAGGATTTAAATATATTTAACCTGGAGTATTACGTGCTGCGGTGTTGCTTTCACATGCAGGAAAACTCAAACTATGATCTTTTACAACCCTATTCTATCTTCACTTGTTTGAGATGATGTAGACATTTCCCCTCTAAAATATGTTCCAGCTGTTTGTGCTTTAAGAACACTAATTAATTATGCAGCAGATATTTTAAAGCTATCTAAAAATGCTTTTGTTCAGATGCTTTAATTGAATTAGTAGATAAATATTCAAAGGGGGGGCTGCATTTTTTCTTTTCTTTCAAAAGTTCTGAGTATCTCCTTTGTTTTACATTCTGTTTATGAACTACTCTACACAAAAATAAATTTTACTTTTTAAAATCTTCCAATTTCCAAAAGTTAATTAGCTTTTCTTCCTTCAGGTTTTAATAGATTTAAACACTTTGAGCAAAGGCAATTCACGTCTTCAAAGATTTTTGCTCTAACAAATAAAAATTTTTAGTTGCGTATTTTCACCTCTATTTCTCTTAATTTTTCTAATATTCTGTGCATAATTAAGTTCATTTTATGTTTTGTTTTGCCCCATATCTGGAGCTTCTGGATTTACATTTAATATGTATGCAGAAGAGCCTGTCTTATTCATCTGATAATGTCAATTGCTGTATTTGCTGCCATATTTCAGAAGTGTTACTTAAATGATGTCATTTGCACATATACTACCATCTAACTCAATTATATTTTATTATGTCTGTTTAATAGAACATCAACATTATGTGTTCCGTGGAAAACCTAAGAAACTACAAATAAAACAAAATTAGACAAAACAAAAAAGAAACTAATCACAGGAGGTTAACTCTAAGCTTATACATACTATTTGCTGACCCTCATACCCATTTAGTCCTTGGGAGAACAACTTACTGTTAAGCATATTTTATTTAGTTGCCCAGTTTTTGGAATTATTTTGAACATTAATTTTTTAAAATTAATATTCTAACCACTCAATTTTGTAAAAACAATTTTTTTACTCATTTACCTTGTGTTTTGTTTTACCCTTGCCTAAGATTTTTAAATTCAAATTGATAGGTTGATAGTTGAATTTATGACACACTGAAGCAACTCATTGGGCTATTGGCAACTGTCCAGGATCAATCCCAAACGGTGCGATCTGAGGACAACATCTCAGTTTTGAATCGCATTAAATTCAAATAGAAGAATTTAAAAAGTCTGGCACAGCATATCTTAAGTTGTACCATAAAAATCAAATAATCCATCCTTATTTCTTATCTTTCTTCCAGTCCCTGTGGAATTGGGATTTTAATGGGTCCTTATACATGTGAAGAATGTTTACCACTATGATATACTTCTGGCAGATTCAATGAGGGATTTTTCTTGTTAAAAGGTTTTTTACACTAAAGTTAAATATATCTGTCTTTTCATGCATGTTGCAAAATTTTTGAATTGTGTTATGCGAATGGAATCTTGCCTTGTTATTTTCAATGTTGTATTAAATGCTAACTCTGGAGCCACATCTGATCTAGGTACATTTTTTTATGATGGAATGTTTCACAATTTTAAATTTTTGTTACTTGAGGAGTCGGTCACTATTCTTGCTGACCTGTAAATGGACTTGAACTAGAATGGTTCTTCACTAGAAACACTAGTTTTGTTTCCCTTTTACAAAATGAAATGCATGCATCCAAGTGTCTAAGTTTTCATGTTTAAATATTGAAGTATTGATTAAGAAT
The DNA here is from genome assembly GCA_933210815.1 of Meta bourneti. Classification (NCBI taxonomy): domain Eukaryota; kingdom Metazoa; phylum Arthropoda; class Arachnida; order Araneae; family Tetragnathidae; genus Meta; species Meta bourneti. The sequence continues at coordinate 8,401,425 of OW119934.1, read as the reverse complement.
ATATTGCTCCTAATAGTTTTTCTTATTAGATCATTATAACATATATATTTAGTATTTAAATGCTCAAAGTTTATTAATTTTAATTGTCTTGTAGGACCATCTTATATTTTTTGCTTCATTTTATAATTTGTGGTATACTTTTTAAATATTGCTGAGTTATTTTGCCTTTCTTTATTTTTTCTATAGACACTACTGATTCTCAACCCATGAGTGAGAAGAATTTATTAAGATTGCCTTTGACTTGTTCCACTTGTAAATATGTGATGAATACATTGAGTGATGCTCAAAGCCATCTAAGTACAAATCCAGATTGTCGCACCTCTCAATTCAAATGCTTTCTCTGTCCCAAAATTTTTATATGGCCTGCAACTTTGATAAAACATTTTCATGAACAACATCAAGGTCCTGATGGTGTTACAAGAGTTACCCAAAGAGTTTGGTTTTTTTGTGACGTGTGTAAAAAGCCTTTGCTCAGCAAGCATGCACTAAGTCTACATAGGAGCAAATTTCATGGACTCCATCCTCATCCTTTTGCATCTGAATCAGCAGGTTAGTTTATCATCTTTCTGATTTGTTAGCATTCATTTTATATGTTTTTTCATCTATAATATTTCTCTTGTTTTCCCTTTCATTTCTTTGCAAAAGAAAATATTATCAAGTTTTATGTGCAAGCTTTTCTTAGAATAAAACAAAGAAATGAAGCCCAAAAAATGGTTCTTAAGTTATGTGTTTTACAATATTATTATCTGTTAGAAATAAAGCATATAAATTATATGTTGAAAAATTCACTTCATTGAACCACACATTTATGTCTGCATTCGTTTTTATAATCTCATTAATGAACTTAAAGGATAAAAGTAACAAAACATTTAGACCCTCATTTTTTACGAATAGGTAGGATATTCAGAATCTGCGAATTTCCCTCTTATGTTTCATCTTTTAATTTATGATTTTTCTGAAATGCTCCTTGGCTACTCAGTAGATTCTATTTTTTATTAAATACATACAAAATTGACAAAAAGGCATCTGTTTTCATTTTTACTTTCAATGAGTTTTCATATCTAAAGAATGTTTTCTGTCAAGAGTCCATGCTTGATAATATCAGGGGTGTAGTGATTCAAAAGTTGTGCAGGTGTATCAAGTAGTTAAATACCCAAGCACCTAAAAGATTAAAACATCTTCCAGGAGTGTGAGAGAATTCTGCTGGGCATTGCTTTCATCGGGAAAAATCTGGCAGGTAAATGAATTTAAGGATATTTGAAAAAAAATTATAGGAAAATAGGATATGAAACCAAGTTAGTTCATCAGTTTTTTCACTCTCTGGTTCACCTATAATTTTAATGCACAATTTCAAAATTTAGCTTTAAAAGAGATAATTTGATTCAATGTTAGTATGTTTTAATTACTAAGGAGGAACCCCTGCCTTCCCTATGCCACTGGATCTAATTTGTGACATGGCAACAAATTTTGAGAAGTCAATTACTTTTCTGTATGAAAGTACTCCCTTTTACCTGTCACAGCAAACTCATTACAGTTGAATCTAGTTCTTGTGAGTCATGATTTACCAAGAATCCAGACTCAGCAAGGGCAAAACTTGTATATAACAAGTTTGATTTCAAGTTTGTCATTGCATTCCATCAACATCTTTCATTAATTCAATACTCATCAGATTTTATTGTGTACCAAAAGCCTGTGATGGATAGGTCTCTGATATTTAGATTCTAAAAATACTAAATTAGATTTTTCAACTTGAGATTTAGACTTATAGGCTTTTGTAAATCCCATCTCAAAGGGTCAGATTACTTCAGCAGAAATGCTTTTCCATGAACTGTGGGGAACTGCCCACTACATACAACTATACTGTAGGAAACTGCTACTATATCCACAAAAGGCCAGTGATACTGTTTTGAGTACATTCTATGGTCACTATCTTAAGCTTCTATCACTTGCAATTTTACTGAGAAAATTCTTGTTTTACTATATTGACCGCACTCCAACCAATACATAAGTTTCCTCTTAAAAGAAGACCCTTTGGCGTTTAATAAAAAACTTGCAGTTTTTCCTTGCAATGATGATTCATTTTGCTAAAAATGTCGTCCAAATTTGCCAGTTTTCACACCCAGTCTTATAAAACCATTGCCAATAGAGCGTTTCTAATTCCGCTCGCAGTTCCAGAAAACGTGTTAACGCTTTCCCTTGATACAACGACCTTACGTCAATATGCAGCAGGAGGGCTTCCCATATCTTCACACATTAGTTTGAAGAGCCTGCTTTTAAGAGGTCGTGATTTTATTTAGTTAATTATTTTTATGGCATCATACAACATTATAAGCTCAGAAGGCTATGAAGAAAGCAATGGCTGCTGCTAAATTTCTCTGTCTTATTTTTACTGGCAATGGCTCCAGCATTGTGACCCATCATTACCTCTATGTATTGCAAAATTTATTTGTTTTAGTTTTGAAAGAAAGATAAGCAATTATATTACATCTCTAAATTTATTGTTAACGTCAATTTTTACAGTTGATGCCTTAAACTTATTATCTGTTAGTTTTAGTTATTAACTGTTAACAAAGCTGTTAATGATAGCTTATCAGAAAATAAATTTTGCTTATCTCTTATTAAATTGATTATTAGAGTTCATCTGTGCCATAAGTAACTGGTAGAAGGCAATGTGTTTCCATTAGATTACATAAATGCTATTTCCAACCAATTTTGAAAAATCTATTATTTTATGGGTTTGTCATATTTTCAACTTTTGAATGCCCCCTGAAATCACCATTGTGATGAAAATTTACATGTGAAAAACTATCCAGATAAAAGACCTGATATTTTGCAGTCATTAAAAGTCCTGAATTGATTTCCATTAAAATATGTCGAGGTTCCTATTAAAATTTTTTTAAATATTAATTTAATTAATGTTGCATACAAAAACCTATTTAAAAATGAAGCAGGTAGATTTCGTTAGCTCTTTAATAGCTACAGTACAATATATCAGTGCCATATTATTTTAGAAGATATTAATAAAAATTTGGGAAACTGACTTTAGGAGATCCAAACTTTCTGCATTCATAATTCTGATACAGCTAGACCAAATGACATGAAATTCGGTATCTGAAATTCAATTTTGATACAGATTCGAAATTTTGTATTAAAATAAGAAGTTTGCTGAATTTAATATGAAGACTGCCCCTTATGCAAGTTTTATGCATATGAATGTAGATAAGATGTTATTGCATAACCACTGGATAATCCTCCTTTTTACCTGAGGGGAAATCCTTTGAAGTTCCTATATAGTGTGTTTTTCCTATGCTGATGAAAGCACAATTTAGGTTCAACAACTCAAATCAGTACTATAATGATTTAGTTTTAAATATATTAATCATACAATACTTTTTTAAATCGAGCACTCCTTTAAAATGTATTTTCTACTCAAGAGAACCATCTTTGCACCTGAGGATTAACATTCTGCAGTCATTAACATCATAGAAGTCTGAATGATAAGAAGGCAATGACCTCACATCCCTCCCTATCACTGCTCCACCCTGAAAGTGAGCCCCTGGCAAGCTGAGAAAAAACATGAAGGGTTATCTTGTGGATATTTCCCTCTTACAAATTTTCTTTCTATTCATGCTCTTATCTAGATAGCTGCAGTCCTCTCTGGATTTGTTATCTATAATGTCTCTTACTATATTAACTTTATTTCCAAAATAACCAAGATTAATGTTTCTGAAATTCTACCCCTCACCCATTGTGACTCCTAGTTAAGCTACTAGTTATTGACGAAATGCTTCAGAATTTACACTAATTGCAACCTGGAAGTCAAAAATCTTCAGTGAACGATTTTTTAACTGGAATATTGTAGAACTATAACAAATTATTTGGTTTGGGCCTTCTATTACAAAAAAAAACATTTGTAGGTAATTTAGGTGCTCAATATGAGATCCAGATATTTTATAGCTTCCAAGTTATCTCACCATGGCACTATAGTTTCTGAGACCCGATTTCTTAGCCAAAATCCAATTTTTCGAATTTTAGAATGAGCTTAGCCATGCACTTATTGAAAGTAAACAATCTGAAGGTCGAGGTCTTGTACCTACCTTTTTCCCAGCCTTTCATTTCCTTTTGATGGGTAGTTATTTGTATTTCTAGAAGTTTTAATTTTTATATCTGAAAGTCGCTGAGTGTAAATCAAGTTTGAAAGTGTGATGTTACTCTGTCTTCAACTTTTAGACATGCAGGAAGTTGCTTTATTATCTTATAAGTATGTGCTTTAAATCTGATCATATTTTGGCTGAAGTTCCATTGGACAATTTACTGGAACACACTGTGCAACTAATAGTAAAATTACAAGAGGAGTTGATCATACATCGCAAAATAATTTGATCCCAAACCAAATACTTTGCAATATGGCTTAAGCCCTTTACATGCTTGTATTCGTTTTGTCAAATGTATACTTCATATATCCTGTCGATTTGATCTATGAATGCAAGTTGGGGGTATCCAAATTAGACATTCAACAGCAAGAAAAAGTTGATACCAGAATGATTTTTAATGCAGTTGCTTTTATAGATGGACAAACCAAAAACATCTATGGATTTGGTAGTACAAACAGCAACACTGCACGTTGAACATCAAACTTATTCTATAATGTCAGATGTTGATGGAAACTTAATTGAAATTTCAAAATTATTTTAATTTGCTTCTTGTCAATACCCCCAGATGCACTAAAGTTTGAAGACTTGTCACACAACTGCTCAACTGTCAACAATCAGTTATACGTGTTGTACTCCTGTGTCTTATGCTTAAACAGCCAGCAACCATGCATAAAGTTCTTGTCCATGATCGACAGATAATAGATAATTCTTCATTACCAGTAGGTTATTTCAGGGAAGAGGGATCTGAAGCAATATTTTCAATGGAGCCATGGACTCATCAGATACCGTAATTTCAAGTATAAATTTACAAATACGAATAAATTTCATGATAAAATAAAGCTTTATGAAGTAGTTGATATTCTTGAAACAAAACCAGAAGCTTTCAAAATCAGACAAACACAATGCTTCTTTTAAGGAGATAATACCTGTTAATTTATTAGATGCCAAAGAATTCAAAAATAAAATAGCTTTGTTGTACATAAATAAAACTTTTTTTACCAAAATTGGATTAGTTATTAGAAATTCCAAATAAAAACCAACCTTAATTGCTTTAATTTTGTTTACAGAAAAACTAATTTTTTCCAAAAATGATGAATAATTTTGACCCAAAATTAATATTTTACCAAATTTGGTCATTGTCAAAAAATTGTAAATCAAATTCTCTTTATTTACTTTAATTTTATTTTTGAAAATGTTTAGTCCAATTTTTTCAATACAGTAGTTTCTTCAATTTTGGCCAAAAAATTCTCAGAAACCATAGTGTATCGTTAAGAAACTTAAGGATTGATAATTCCATTGTCAAATACATAACTAAACCATTAAACTATTGAGAACGTAATTTTGGACTGCTTGAACAGTTCTTGCCAACAGATCTCTTATGCTTAAACAGTTAAAGATGCAATACAGAGAAAAGAGATCAGTAAACTTCCATAATAGTGGATATGACTGTCGTCTTATTTATAGGATAAATCTGAACATTAATTTTGCTGAATTTTTCAATTTGTTATACTTTTCCTTTATTGAGCAATACCTCCTGTCAATACCAGGTTTTCAGATTTTAAACAAAAAAATTTAATATTTGTATTCGGGTAGTGGAATGAAAGTGCCGTAGTGTAAAGGTTAATAAAAACTCGTTCGTATAATAATTTTTAAAGCATCAGAATCCAACATCTAAATGAAAAAGGACATGTTATCTCAAATTGATGTTTTATAAGTAACGTACTGGTAGGTTTATGCCTGTTTATCAGTTTAATAAATACTGATCAGCTTCATTTGGTGATCAAGATTTTTTCTTTTATTTGTAGATCACCTAGATAATTCCAAACGAGGACGAAAACGTGGTTCCAGAGTTTGCAGATTATGTAAACGTACTTTTGTTGGATCCGTGGACTTCATCGCACATCTTCAAACCTGTCCTAAGAGCACCACATTACTGAATACCGTACCTGATGCACAGTTTAATTTGAGTGAATCTTATTCTTCTACAGAAAATGAATCAAACTTGACACCAAGTGGTGTTTAGACACTACTCTCTAGTATGTAGTATATACTTACTAATGTATTGTGCTTTTTAGTTTTATATGCCATACTTTTATCATTGTGAATTTTACATGCAGTTTATCATAAGCAATACACCTAATTCTGTTTTTGCACGAACCTTTTTTACACGAATTTGATTTAACATGAATTCAAAATAAATATTTCATTCTCTTTTTACACGAGTCATTTTGGTTTAACACGAGCGGTCCAATCCAATTTCTAACTCTTTTTTGCCTAAATTCTAAGAAAACAAAATTTTATTTGTGGTGTAGATCATTTCGGTTTTCTATATGTATAACAGCTAGTGTGTGTTTTGAAATGCGTGCTTTCCTCTAGATACATTACATAACGTTTTTATTATTGAATTTGGTGCACATCTACCGTATTCGTGCATTGTATCTTCGGAAGACATTTAGTAATGAAGCTCTATTTCAAAGTGAAAGAGTCTATAGTGAAATTTGTGCACTTATAAATTTTGCCGAAAGTCAATAAATTGCAAGTTTACAAATTTTTCATACCTTTATTTATTAATTTTAATTTGATATTTTTTGGTAGCCCTTATATAATGTCACATAATTCACCCATTACCAAAACGAAAAGGAAAGCGATTTAGAACTTAAATTCAAATTTTAGATCGTCTTACAACTGGACAAGGTGCTACGTTTGTAGGAAAACATTTTGGTGTACATGAAGCTACCATAAGAACAATTAATAAAAATGAAGCTGCAATTAGGAAGTCGGTATGTTCTGAAACAAAAGTAAGTGTTAATTCATCATCATATACAAGAGATATTGTCATGGAAAAGACTGGTAATATAGATAGAAGATAAGTCACAAGAAAAAGAGTACCAGTAGATGGAAATGCCATCAAGCAAACAGCACTAAGAATTTATAAACAGATTAAAGAAAAGGAGCCAAGCACTTCATCTCAGTTAAACAGAAAGTGTGAATTTTCAGAGTACAGGTTGGATGACAGGGTTTCTTAAAAGGCATGCTCTTCATAATATAAAAATTAAAGGTGAAACTGCATCTGCAGATGAATCGGCTGCTAAAGTAATTCCCGCAGGAACTTGCTAAAATTATTAAAGATGGAGGATACACTCCTGATCAAGTGTGGAATGCAGATGAAAGTGGCCTCTTCTGGAAACGAATGCTGAACAAAACGTACGTAGCCAAATCGCAGAAAACTGCTGGTGGTTTTAAGGTAGCTAAGGATTGTGTGACCTTATTATTTTGCTCCAACGCTTCAGGAGATCGTATGTTGAAACCACTGCTGGTAAATCGAGCCCTAAACCCACGTTCAATGAAAGGTATAGATATCAATAAACTGTCTGTTCAATGGATGGCAAACAAGAAGGCCTGGGTGACCACTGCTATCTTTACAGAATGGTTTAACAAATGTTTCATCCCAGAAGTCACGTTACATGAATGTGAAAGGTCTCGAATTTAAAGTTCTGATTCTTGACAATGCACCTGGCCATCCTGTCTTGGAACACCCAAACGTACAAATTTTATTTCTGCCACTTAATACATCTTTGATACAACAGCTAGACCAAGGTATAATTGCGACATTTAAAACATACTACGTAAAAAAACATTCCAACATGTTTTGGACAAACTGAATGATGAAACACTAACAGTCATTGATGTGTGGAAGAAATTCTCAATTATGGATTGTATCAATCAAGTTGTATTAGCGTCAACTGAATTAAAACCAGCAACTTTGAATGCGTGTTGGAAAGCGGTTTGGCCACAATGTGTAAAAAGCAAAGATCCCATCATCCCTAATACGACCGAATTTCCCAACATCATTACAATGATACACACAATTGGTGGAGAAGGATTCGATGATCTATCGTTTGAGGATATTGATGAATTATTAGTCGATAAAGCCTTAAGCGCAGATGAAATATTAGAGGTTGTCCTTGACTCCTAATCCCACAGAATGTAGTGATAATGAAGAAAATTATCCTGTTCTAAATGCAGATTTAATAAAAGAAGGTCTGGAACTGACCAAAAAATTGGGTAATCATTTTGTCAAACAGGACCCTAATGAGGAACGCGCTGGGAAGTTTCAACGTGAACTGAAGTTGTTGACAGCCTCTTACAGAGAATTATATAATGGCCTAACCAAAACACGAACACAACGGTTAATAACTGAATTCGTTCGTAAAACCGGTGAAACACCAGCACCAGAGGAAACTCGTACTGATTTTGCTCAAGAGATCACAGAAAGAATTTCATTAATAGAGGAAGAAGACGATGTCCACAACATTTCTAGTGATAGCAGTGATATTCCAGTCATACGCAAATGTATACGCTGTTTATTGTCAGAAAGTGAAAATGAATAAAAAAATTTTGTGTAAAACAGATTTTTTTTTGTTCATGACGAATTTTTTTCATTTTCATTACATATTATGTGTATTTTGTTGAAATAAAAGAATAAACTTAAAACAAATATTTTCATATGGTTTTTTAAAATTATTTTTACTGATTTTTTAGATCCGGAACCAATCTTCTTTTCTTCCATAGATACAATGTCTTTTTTTACACGAATTTTTTTTTACACGTATTCTTCCGGAATGTATCTATTGTGTAAAAACAGAATTAGGTGTACATTGGATTGCGTAGAAATTCTGAAAAATGTTCTATTTTTATTAAATATTTTTTTCATTTTAATTAATGTTTTCATCCATGGATTGTGTAATATTTGTTAGAAATTACTTAATGCTTACATCTGACAAATTATAAATATTAATATATTCAACATGTCTGAACCTTTTAGACATAATTTTGCTTTGTTCATAATAAAAATCCTATTTATTTGTAATATTTACATGTGGAACTTGTGTGTGTGCAGCAAGAAGCAGCTATAAGGTTGCAACAGGATACATTTATTTAAGGAAACATAAATGTAATAAACCTTTATGGTCACAGCCCGGTGAGACATGCTGTATGGGAATCTAACAATAAAAGAGCAATAATAAACTTGCATATGAGCCTTAAAAGGACATGTGATTAACTGGGTAGAAAATCAACACTTTTGCTGATATACATCATTTGCTTTCTTTCTCAAACTTTTAAAATTTTGCTGAGAAGTGAAACAAATTATGCATCAGTAACTCCAATCATTACTCAACATTTAGCATGTTTTGTTGATGGTAATGTTTTTGTAATACATCAACTGTGCCATTTCATGTTGTGCAATTGTATCACCTTCTGTTCATCCCATCCATAAATTTCATGCACATACAAAATTATGAATGTCTATGTGCTTAGTTTTAGAATAAGGGAGTAGGGTATTTATCATCTTCTGTTCCCTTGGCTAGTTCCCCAAATCATAGATGGATATTAGGTTATTGAATTATGTTCCTGAAGAAACAGCAGAAGTAAAGTATAGTGCATTCTGATAGTCATGAATTCAGCTTAAATACTTCAAAGGGAAACAGTTTTTACTTTTAGGATTCCCAAGTTGCAGTATTTCCTGCAAGCTTGAAACTTTAACCAGAATATGATTGCCTGGTGGTTAAATCAGTAGCCCAGTTAGTGTCATCTATCTCCGTATGGTGAAAGGTTAAACCATGGTTTCAAATTTCTTTTAGCCCTCTTGGTGGACAGGTCACTCAGTCTTGTGTCGAAGAAAATGGCACTCCAAACGGCGAGACAAAAAAGTGACTAGGGTTTATCTTGTTCTCTTAGGTTATGCTCTGTCGCGGAAAGAAAACCCGAACCTCCCCATCTCATTCGAGCAATTTTAACAGTCGAGAAAATACAAAGATAGTGTTCGACAGGAACTAACGTCTTCTATAAATTCAAATGCATAAAATTTGCATAAGGGGCCGTCTTCATATTAAATTGAGCATCTACGTAATTTCCAATGGAAACCCCTTTTTGACGCACATTTTCAAATCTATATAAAAATTTAACTTCAGATACCAAATTTCATGTCATTAGGTTTTATCATTTTGAAGTTATGAGTACAGAAAGATTGGAGCTCCTAATGTTAAATCAGTTTCTTAGACTTTTATGGATATCTTCCTAAATAATTCTACAGCGCTGATATTTTGTATCATGTTACTGTTAAACAACTCAAATAAAATCCATCTAATATTTTATTTTAAAACTAGTTCTTAGTATGCAATAATAATTAAATTAATGTTTGAAAACATGAATTGGAGCCTTACTAATTTTGATCGAAATCAATTCAGAAGAACTAATATGACTGCAAGATTTCAGCTCATTTCAAACGTTACTTTTTGAGTTCCATGAAATTTTCCTCATTGCGATTTTAGGGGACAACTAAAAGTTTAAGAAACGTCTGACAAACCTCATAGTAATTCTCAGATCGTTTGCACATGTAACTCTCCAATTGTTTTCACTTGCATAATAAATATAATTCTCGGCTCGTTTGCACGCGCTGACAAATACATTTGAAATAGTGTTCAAATTTGAAATTCTGGTAACTACAATTAATCTTGATCTACGAATAGCGATTTTCAATGTGGAGATGGTCCCTCAAATTGATAGCAACTTAAGAATTAAATATCTCCATTTATAAAGAGTCATGAAATTTCATATTTAGACTAATTTAATGATATCGAATCTGATTAAAGCATCAAAACATGGTGTTTCCATTGGAAATTTTGTTTGTGCAAAATTATATATGAAGACTGACGGCCCTAATGTAATTATTTGAATTTGTAGAAGTCGTTATTCCCTATTGAATGATATCTTTGAATTTGCTCTACTATGAATAGTGCTAGAAATAAAGGGGGTGGTTCCTTTTTTTTCCACGACAACATATTGATAGCATCATGCGAATCTTCCGAGAATATTCTGTTTAGAGCTTTAATGGGAGAAGGATTTATTTTCCCATCAATAATAGTTTGGACTTTTTCTTTAAATCTGCATTTCCCAGGATGGTAATATTTTGGTCATTCAGAGGTCAAGGTCATCCAAATTTATTTTTTTAGATGATCTCTTGAACAGGGTTTGCTGATGATTCTTCAGAGCTTGATGTCAAAGCTAGTTCCCATGTAAGGTTATTACTCATCTTTACTCGGAAAATAGGTTCCTAATTAGCTACTTGTAGCATAAAAATGACTAGAGCAACAAACCAAACCACTGGGAGAATTTTTGCTTTTCTGATTTTTATTCTTCCAGAATATCTCCGAATAAGAAAATTTTTTCCTTGGAATCGTAATTGAAGCAGCTCTTGAATTTCTAAGGGAACTTTACATCGTTATAAAACTTGAAGGGAATTAGAAATCCAGTCTGCTGGATTAATCAGAATAACCAATATAAAAAATTTCTTCAGATCTAGCTTTGAATTTTCCTCTGGATTCATGTTAAGCAAAAATTGTTTGACTGAAAATATGAATGAGTCTTGTTTGGCTTGTGCCAAAAAATTCCATTCTTGATTTCCTTTACTTAGTTAAGCAGCAATTTCAAATGTAAAATTATGCTTTTAAAGGCTTTTGTGTGTTTGCCTAATATGGATTGCAGTTCTGATTGTATTAGTAAACATTGTACCATAGGAGCAATGGTTCCATTTTCATGTTTGGCCATACCTTTTGCTGAGGAGTATAAGTTTGTCTTGTACTTGTTCAATATATTGTCAAAATCTTGGTATTCAAGACCATTATTGGTGCAAAGCAATTTTTTTTTCAATTCAAATAGTTTTCAACAGATGGTTTTAATTTTAAGAAGGCATTTTATTTAATCTTTACATTTAAAAATATATCTCAACATGTATTGACATGCCATCTGAATGAAAGTAATAAAATTAATTCAATAATTTATTACTTCTGCAATTGAATATATTTGATTAGAGTTGCAATTAGACTTGAATGCAAACTATATTTACAAAGAGTCATTGCTTAAATGAAATTCCTCTTGCCATATTTAACTGCAATTTCTGTGTATCGTTTTCATTTTGATGGCTTTATTTGAAATGACAATGTTTGCTTTAGCTTACAATCAAAGCAGATTCATAAATAGGTGCAATTAATAAAAATATTTTTTGCATTTAGCTTTAATAAGTAAACTATTAGAGTGAATCATACATAATCTTTTGTGAATTTTTCAGAAGGATTATTCACTATTCCATAAAATGCAGAAATTAAATTATTTAGAAATATTGCTTTCTCAAATACTGTTTTTCAAATTTTCCAACATATCTGGTTGAGCATTGTATTTATTGAATTTATGAATTAATTATTTTATGAAATACAGTGAAACCTATATTAATCATTCAAGCGACCAAAATATTTTGACAATTTAAGTTGGGTAACCACAGAATGTACTTTATTCATTTCTGTAACGATCATGTAAATTTTTAATTTATTGCAGTATTCGTAACAATTATAAATTAATGGAAATACTAAAGTAGAATGAATCACAACAGTACAACACACCACTTGTTTGTAGGTATGAATTTCTTTTCTGCATGTGATTTCTTTAAGAACATACCACAGATGCTAGAATAAAAGGAAACATCAAATGAGATTCCCTTTTCATTTTATTGGAATTTACCCCTCACCCCATTCAACAGCTTCTTCATGTGATGGTGTGGCTCATTTCAGAAATATCATCTCTTTTTATCTTGTACCTTTCCCACAGTGATGAGTTATTCAGGGTGGTATTCGAATTCACAAGTAAACAATGACTTAATTACATTGCCACCTATGAGAGCTAGACAAGACTGAAGAAAATTGACAACTTATCCGGAGTGACAAGTTAATCTAGGTGATGACATGTCGAGGTTTAACTACTCAATTCTAGAAATTTTTACTTTTCATTATGGGCTTAAGTAAATTCTTTTTAGAAAATTATTAAACAAATTATGCTTATTTCATTATAAATTAAATCAATTTGCTTATTTTATAGAAAACAAAGACACCCCTAAAATCACATTTTCTATGGAATCTGAATGACATTGGTGTTGTGTGTAATTGAAATTCATTACTAACATTTGCTTTTCCTTTGTGAGCTCAATATATAATTAATAAAATTGTACCAAAAAGTAGCCTTTGTAAAGTTTCAAATATTTATTGAAAGCAATGTTTTCGAATTTGATAATGCTAATTTTTTATATGTAAAAAAGGAAATTTCACTATCTGAAAATGAACCAATTTCATGACCTATAGTAACAATTACAACCTTTCAATAATATAGATGAAGAGCAACTGAAAATATAAAGAGTAGTTTTCAAAGTACTGTATTCATAGAATCTAGAAAAAATTATGAAATTTCATTTTTTTATGTGATGTACTATTGAGAATATCTGAATAGCATGGCCAACTTAAGTGGTTTTCAAACTTTGACTGGAAATACTAATTTGGGACAGCGAAAGACCGTTTTTTGTTTCAATAATTTTTTTGAATTTTCAATCTATACCGGGAAAAAGGAAGCCTAATAGCTATTTTTCTCATATCCAACCAGAAACTTTGTTTCATTCTTACATTCTTCTGTAATACATTAGCACACAAATGTCAGCAAAGACGAATGAGTGAAGGTGGAGGTAGAAAATAATTTTTGTGTATATCTAAGTACTTTGTGCCATCAAATTAAGTGGCAAAATGATTGTACCTACTAGAGAATGTCTTTGTTTTTTTAATGAGAGGTTTTTCAATAATTCGTTTTGCATATTTTAAAATGTTTAGATTTTAATAGAACTTTTCCTTAAATTATTGATCAGTTTTGTTGGAAGAATTGAGCATTATTCAGATAAATTGAAAATGGAAAATTTCTCAAAAGTTTAGGGTAAAATAAAGAATGGCCTTGTATTATCACAATTTTTCAGTATATGATGATTGCTGACAACATGCTATTGCAAAAATTTAGATTTTCTTCAAATTCAGACTGCAAATGATGTGTACAAAACAGAAGATGTGAATATATTCTAAAGTGAAAGCTTTTTTATAGAATTTCGCATGGTAGACTTTTTCTGTAAGATATTCCAAAATTCCTGAGAAATAGTTGGATGCACAAAAGCTGGCACACTTATATCAATGATCTGCAATGGCTAAATTTTAAAATGCTGAATAAGAACTTATGAAATAGCTAAGATAGCTTAAGAATAGCTAAGATTATGTAAGATACTATTCTAATCAAAGTAAGAAGTTATTAAAAAACATTGCACATATTTATATGTATTATACAGGAAAAGGAATTTCCGATCTGGTAAATTCAGAGTTAGGTTAATGGCAAAAAGTGATTCATGTATAATTTTACTGTGGTAATACTGAAAGCTAACTGAAGCTCAAATGTTGCATCTTTTGAAAATGGTCAAATTTGATAATTATGTGATGGACATTTGTTTATTTTAAACATTTTCATTTTATAATCATTACTATAAATAACAAACCAGCAATTTAAGATGATACTAAAAAATTTGTGATAAAGCTCACTTAAAATATAAAATATATGAATATCACTGACTTTCATTTGAAAATGCTTTAAACCTGTTGATAAGTGGTCGCTGTTACAAATAATTTATTTAGTTGGTCTGACCACTCAAAAGAAATTAGTGTTTAAATAAAAATTTCAACCATCCTGAAACAGTCATATATATACACTTCCTGAGATTAAAAGTCAATTTCTTCTGCAGGAAAACCTGCCATGTGTCCATATTGTTCATGAAGTATTGAATAATTTGTAAAAAAACTGCAATTGTAAAATCCTGGTCAGTTTTGAATTTAAAATTTTATAAATGAAAAGATACTAGTTTAGGTGTTTACTGGATATGTTGAGGTTCTTTTTGACCCAGATTTCTTGTCAAATGATGAATTTTATTTTTTCATCATCTGGATATTCCTTTATGTTGCTTGTAATATGTTACAAAAAGCTTGTTGCAGTTTGATCTGCTGCTAATCTGTCGAACATTTTGCAGATTTATTTTCATATCTGCAAAATTGTTTACCAAATGAAATAAGAATTTGTTCATCGATGTTTCTATTTTCTAGACATTAAAGGAACTGAAATAATGGATATTCTTTGCCATACAAGTGGGAACAAACTGAAAAGCAGATGTTCATTTTCATGTATATTGTAAAATTGCCTGCTACAAGAGTTCCTGACATAGAAAAGACCTGATTGGCAGGAGGTAATGAGCCTCTGCTGTGCAATAAAATATATAAGAATCCTTTCATTATTTTGTTCAAATAACAATTATTCAATAACACCTATTTGCTTCTCAAGTATATGTGTGATAGCTGAATGGTAAAGTATGGTTCTGAGGTCTACATGTCCTGACTAGACATAAATGTTTACTAATTAGAAGTGCATTCTAAATTGTATGTCTTCGCACTCAAGCAGCTAAAATAAGTGCAGAGCCATAATATGAAACTCTTGATTTTTGATTAACGAAAATGTACAGGGTGATTCGATAAACTTAGAGCCAAAATTTAAAGCATCCTAGAATGAAGTAAATTAAGATAATTAAACATGATCAGAATTTAAAATAATCCTGTTTAAAACAACATTTATTATTCTGTTTATTGACTAATAGAATTATGCTTGATTTACATTTAAATGACTCTATGTATGTACTTAAAACTAAGCATTCCTTTCAGATGTAATTCAATTTTTGGAATAAAATTATTCAAAAAGTAATGTTACTAACATATATTCTGTATTAGAGTTATACATAGTTTAACATGGGAAACGGAACTTTTAATTTAAGCCTACAAATTATTTTTTCTATAAAAAATAGATATCTTAGTAATAGTTTTAGTCAATTTCCCCTAGGTATTCTACATGCTTTTATGAATCAATTAAAAAATATTAAGAGATAAACAATTTTGTTGCTAAAAATTTTATTTTCATTTGATATACTGTATAATATTAAAGGGTAATTCTTAATTGGAGGCTCTGCGAATGTTATAAAATATAAGAATAAAATTTACTTATTGACATGAAGCAGAAAGATGTACTCTTAAAACTTATTTTGCATGCAACCATGTAGAAAACCTGAAGCTGAATGATACAAAGCTTTAAAATAGACAAGTCAATCGATCGCTTTTGATAAACTCATTCAAAGCAAGGACTCAAAATGAGTTACAAAGTGCATGGTAGGCTTTAATCTGTGAAGAGTGTTGAATGAAAATTGATTTTCCTAACAAGTGGGACTATCGTGGCTCAGTTTATTTATTTCTTTATTGCATTTTGATGGATAATTATAGTATCCAAGAATTGCTTGTTCAGTTTAATGTGAATGTATATGAAGTATATTTGGAATGGTATATTGAATTGTGAGCATTTATTGTGTTTAATTTTAATGTTTATTTTTAGTATTGGAAATATGAATTATCATTCCATGCTTAATCATTATCATTATAACATGAATTATCATTATATGCTTTCTTATTTCTTACACTGCCTTAGTATTTTTATAATTATTTTAGATTGCATAACACTTCACAAGTGTTCTACTGTTATTTTCCTCAGCTAACATGTTTACATAAACTACTCTGGAAACCGCCTTTTTTCTTGAATGTGAGCAGTATTTTCATAATTAACAGTACTGTAATAATTTTTTGAAAACAATTAGATTTTTTAAATTATTGGTTAACTGAAATTTATTTTCTAAAAGGTTTAGTAAAACATTTTAGATTGAATGAACTATGAGTCAATTCATCCTTTCTAATAATGTAAACAAGTCAACTCTGTGAAGTTATGATAAACTTTGTGTTTCATGATGTTTGTAGATATGAAACGGGACATTGTGAAGATGAAGGAATTTTGTTTCATTAAAATGCTTTATATCATAATATTTTTCATAGTCAAATTTTCTGTTTCTACTTTCAATTAATGTGGATTTTTTAAGATGCTTGCAATTTTCATGGAATTGTAAAACTAGTGCTATTTGTCATATTTACAGGAAATAATCAGTATTTTGTCTGCTGTACAAGAATTTAGCTTATGCAAAATTTTTGGTATCTGCAATAATGACAACTAAGTTTATAGAAGTATGTAAGTAATGATTTTCAAGAGACTTAAATACTTTAACCTATGTTTGCCAAATCTAAAAGGATATCTGCTGAACTGCAAGCATTTTACAATATTTGTATTCCCGTAGTATTATTTAAAATTCCCATTGACATTCAGTGATTAAATTGGTTTCTCTTTTTTCGTTTTCCCTGGAGATTATCTTTAAAATAAAAATAACGCATTTGCTCATTGGTCACAACTCAAAA
The DNA here is from genome assembly GCA_933210815.1 of Meta bourneti. NCBI lineage: Eukaryota > Metazoa > Arthropoda > Arachnida > Araneae > Tetragnathidae > Meta > Meta bourneti. Next base: position 8,384,033 of record OW119934.1, on the reverse strand, counting down.
TTTTGGATATTTTCAATTAATTTTGTTACATTTAAACTATTTCATTATATAATATTAATGTATCGAATAGAATATAGCACCTATTAGCTTTAATCTTATCCGAAATCAAAGCAGCATACTCTCATTTTTAGACTGGTGTATTGGCACTTGATAATATGTATTATGTCATTTGTACTACGTAGGGATGTTGTTAAAAGTAGTATTGTTGGCTATAGTTTACTACTTATCCATGCATGATAATAATCTAATTTAATTTGATGCTGCTGCTGATGTTTTGTACTGTCCATTGTTCTCCTTGACTTATCTGCCAACTACTTTCATCTTTTCATTTCCCATTTATTCTTGTTAGTTCTATTTCATGATTGCATTAAATAGTGATTTTATTGTAATTGCAAATTGAAAAATATACTGTAGAGTTTTGAGTTTCAATCATGAAGATAGCTTTGAATTTTTGTTTGTTGGGATGTGCTTAGGAAGAATAGTAAATTTTACTCAACGAATTACCTTTTTACTTGAAAGAGTATATTCCGTTATTGTTTAGTAGAAATCTACATTCTGAATTAATGGCATTTACAGGTGTGGAGGAGTATTACTTAATGGATGTATGCGATGTTATGGATGCAAGCATGGTACATATTGGCAAATATTGCTGAGCTGAGGTGGCTAGTCTTGCCACAAGTTAGGGATTTTGTTTGTCTATTGGTCTGCAATTACACATACAAGAATTTAGCTTATGCAAAATTTTTGGTATCTGCAATAATGACAACTAAGTTTATAGAAGTATGTAAGTAATGATTTTCAAGAGACTTAAATACTTTAACCTATGTTTGCCAAATCTAAAAGGATATCTGCTGAACTGCAAGCATTTTACAATATTTGTATTCCCGTAGTATTATTTAAAATTCCCATTGACATTCAGTGATTAAATTACAACTGCAAAAAATCATACCACCTGCTTATTCAGGCATTGTTCTTGGTAGAGTACATTCAAAAGTACCATTCAATTGGTAATAACGTCTTCTATAAATTTATATGCATAGAATTCATATGAGGGACTCTCCACATAAAATTGTACACCAACTTTGTAATTTTCCATAGTCAGCACCCAGTTGATATCAAATTTCAAATATTTTCAAAATTTAACCTCAAATATTAAACTTGAAGTCAGTTGGTCTAGTTTATTAGTATGGAAACTTTGGAGCACCTAATGTTAAATTAGATTCCCAGACTTTTATTCATATCTTCCTATTACACTGATATTTTGCTTTTTAATATAAATTTCATACTTAATATTGCATAAGAACTAACTTAAAAAACGTTTTGTAAATTTTGTTTACTTGTTCTTTAATAGTACTTTACATACTTTCAGCATGATAGAAAATTTATTTTGGAAGATATGAATAAAAGTTCGAGATACTAATTTAACATTTGGTCTCCAAATTGTTCTTACAATCTAGAAATGACTGGACCAAATGACTTTGAAACTTGGTATTCTAGGTTAAATTTTGATATAAAGATAAATCTTGATATTATAATTTGGTATTGTCATTGGACATTATGAGTTTTACATTTTCATATGTTGACAACGTTTAACCAATTTTATGCATATGAATTTATAGAAGATATCTCGTCATTGAAAGGTACTATGTATTATGAACGGGCCTATGTTTTATGGATGATGTAAATGTTAAGAGGGGTTTGATTTTTTCTGCTGTTGTGTATAATATAAATGAATTGGGTTGATGCTGTTGTCATCTATAGTAGTGTTTCTCAACCTTTTTATGAATAAATATTTTACAATGGATGTATTCTGAGGCGAATAATGTTTGTAAATGTGTCAAAGAGCTCAAACCTAAAATGCCTAAATAACATCTGTAGCAAATGTCAGTGAACAATCAGCAAGGAAGTGTAAAGAAAAATTTTACACTGAATTTGAAGACCAGGGCAGAGTCTTTACCCGGTTCTCAAACCTAATTATACTGAATACTGTTTCTGTGTAAGTTTGCATTACTATATGTAAGTACTTGTTTCGAAACCTAAGTGAAAGTATTTTTTAAAAGTAATAGGCTGCAGAAGTTTTAATATGAATAAGAGACACTGAACTTTGTTTAATTTTAGTGCTAAGAAATCTCATATTCAAGATGTTTGTGATGCACAAAATATTAATATTTAGTGATCTGAAGCAATATGTCAATGAAAACTAGCACAAATTAATTTAATGATGTTAGTCTTGGGAAACTACAATAGGCTGCAAGATTTCATTGGTCCAGTGATTGATAACTTATTTAAATGCAATAGTCTTTATGGTTATGCCATGGGTTTTCTTATGTTGGGTTAATGTATGAAATGGAAAAATTGTATATACTTATGAGTAAATTTGTTAGAACCAGACCGTAATCTTATAAAAAGTGAATTTACTGGACCATGGTCTCTCAACAGTTGAGAACCACTCATCTATATTTTCTCCATTCTTGCTACTGCTGGATAAATAATTATGACACAATTCCCATCTAATTTGTTCTGTATTTGAAAACAATACAGAAAGTACAACTTCTATGGTTTAAAAATTACTTTTAGTCTACTTTTCAGTCTTGTGAAACACTGGTTTTAAAAAGTGTTTGACCAAACAAATAAATCATTTCAGTAAACATATTTCTCATTATATTAATTTCAAGGACAAAATATAAACTGCCAACATTGCTTCATATTGCCTATTTTTCATTTTTATCTTTAAATACATATTCATTTTTATTATAAATAGCCAGCCCATTGTGTTGCTCCTGTGCAACGTTAATTCAACTACCTACCTCTTTTATTTTATAACAATATTTTTAACACTAAATCTTAACTTAAACTTTTATAAATCATTAGAATGTGCACAAAATATAATTTATGATTAATTTTTATGTAAGTTTCATTTGAATGATTGCATGGTGAACCATAGTAATATTTAGATGATTGAAGTGTTTGTAATTCTTCTATAGTGTTTATAATTGGATAATTTTGCATTATATATTTTTATATCATGATGTACAATCCATATAGACATTTTATTTGTCATTTACCACAGTATATAAATATTACAGTAAATGTTGTATTTTGTGCAAAAACATCTGTATCTCAAACAGTATAAATTTTAGTAAGAGTGCTTTTTAGTTTTAGTGCTTTTTATAACACATATAGGGAAAATCTAAGAGTAAATAAACTAACGTTATTTTAATGATTTTTGTGGAATGTGTGGAAAGCATATCACTCCAGAAATTTTACAATACTTTACAGAAATTACTTTCAAACATTAGAAATAGCTGATAGAAAAGTAGCTATCTGTAATGTTATGTTAACGAATGGATTAGATCATGTAATTGTTTTCTTGCTGCACTGCTTTTATATGAAATATTTATGTGTGATTAACTTTTAATTTTGTCAATAAGGCTTTATTATGGGATTATTGTTTGTTTCCTGGCCTCCCTTGCTTTAAAACAACACATTAAATATTAGATTTACTATTTTAACAGTACTCTAAAATTATCTACTGACTGGTTACCCTTATAATTCATTCTGCTGCTATTATATATGTAATACATACCTACTACTATGAACTGTCCATAGTTTTTTTGACTGACAAGTGATTATGGAATTAGAGACATAATAGTCAAAACTAGAAATAATATCAAACATTTGGATTCCATAGTAACACTTATTTCGGTTGTGTTGATCTTTTATTTTTGATTTAGACTAAAGCCCATTTCAGTTTTTGCTATTATTGATGCTGCTGTTACACTAGGTCATAGTCACTATGAATGGTAGAATTTTTTCTTTTGTTTATTTGACAAGTTGATCTGTGCTCTGAAGAAAAGTTACTTTGAAAAAACCTGTGTGAGACTTGCTCTTAGTAGAAGTACACCATTGGACAATAATACATGAATATATATAGGTTATCATTATCTATTTTTAAATTAGAAGCTATGTGTCTTTTGTTGTTGTCTCCAAATACTGTTTGATCATTGGAATTGTACGGTCTGATTTCTGAGTGGTTAGTCTGGCTTACTATTCAAAAGGGCTTGCGTTCAAATCTTAATTTGTTCTTGTGATTTTGGAACCCATTTTAAGTCAGATCCAGATTTATCTATCCCTTTGAAGCAAACAAATCTTGTAATTTTGAATTAAAATTATATTTAAGTTTTCCATTGCTCTGCTGGAATGGTTTTTATAAAATTGTCTCAGCGAAATAGTAAACTTCGCTTTTATCTGCATGACTTTATCCACATACAAATTGATAACTACTTTATCATGATAGTATTCAATAATTTCCACCCATATGAATTTCTAACTTTGGACGCGATTATCCTTATTTTTCTCATTTCTTTATTTCTAAAAACTAGTAGATGAAAGATTAATAATCCATTTTTAAATTGTCAACATTTTATGCTTCTGTTTGACATTCTGTAGTCATTTTCTGTTTCGAAAAACTCACGGATCTGAACTTTATTTTTAACTTTTGATATTTTGTTTATATTTTACCTATATATAAATTATACACTGCCAAAAAAAATCAACACCTTGAAGCGAGTGTTCAATTGGAATGAAACTTGACTTGTGTGATGTACATGAAGAGATAAAAAAATTAGAAAATCAAATCTAAAGAACTATTATAAAATCACGAAAAAGGTTATAAATTAAAATTGCAAAGCCCCCTTCTGGCAGCAGTACATGCTGATATGTAGCTTGGCATGCTACATATCAGCAGGTCATTAATTTATGACCTTTCTGATGTAATTTTACAATAATAGAGTTCTGTAGATTTCATAGTTTGATCATAACTTTATCTCTTCATAAACATCACACATTAAGCTTCATACGGATCAAACACTGGCTTCGGGTGTTTCAATTTTTTTGACAGTTATAAAATTTCCTTTCCTAATATATTCATACATTAGATTTTTAGTGTCATTCTGATTCTCAGTGAAATAGCTTAAGATTTTGCATGTAAAATAGTTTGTCTTCAAATTTTTAGATGTTGAATAGTTTCTAACCAGTGATTGTTCTATCAGTTTATTTTCATTATGAAATTTTTTAGCCAGACCAATTTATTCCTGCTCATGCTATGCCACTCACCTGATTTAGATGAAATGACCATAAAATTGCTTCACTTCATAAATAAATTGAAACTTTCTTTTGTGATATTTTTTTGAATATTCATATTTTATTTGAATGATTTCTTTTAAGTTGATATTTTCCCTTTATTTTTCATCCAAATTTTTAAAGCATTCAAGTGCCTGCTGTTATCTAAAATTTAAACCCTCAGATTGATTTCAATATCAATACTTTTTACTATATGTAAAACTTGTATTTCAAATATAGGATTTCTTTGAAACTTAAAAATAATACTAGGAGCATACTTATGTTAAGAATATAATATTTTTTTCTATAAGACTTGTAATTTCGGTACATGTTATGTAATAAAATTTGAAACAGTAATTTTATTCACCATAGAATACTATTCAAGGTGCCACATACCCATCCAGAAGATGGCTGGTCATGATCATGGTACTGACTGATGCAATGATTTTTTTGGGGAAGCAATCGTATTTTTGAGGGGGAACTCTTTCCCCCATCAAACTTTACAATTGATTCATTTCTCTTGTTCAGGCCAAGATGAATGGGTTAAGGAAATTTTTGAAAAAATTCGAACATTGGTTTATGTACAAAATGTATCAACACTGATTTTAATAAAGCCAGTTTCAATTAAAAATTCTTAAGCTACAGAAAAAATTCATATTTCCCCCTTGAGTTACAGAATTACTACTTTAACCTTTCTTTTAACACTAGTTAAATTGTAGCCTATGAATCCGATTTTTCATCTGACAAAGGTGTGGAATTTTCTAGTGAATAGCAATTGATAATGTTTTGAAATCAATGAAAATGTAATTTTTCTGTTTACTTGCTAAATATCCTCAGATTGGACCTGAACAGACATTAATATTTATTTACCTTACTCACACCTCCCTATTACTTGATTTTCAACTATCAGAGTATGTATTTTTGAAGTATAATGGAAGTTAAAGAGTTCCTGAAGTTTCTAAATAGAACTAATGAAACATCATGTATACAATTTTTCTCTATTTCCACATTCAAAAACTTTTATGCAATTAAACTAAAGCATTAATTTGGAAAGAGAAATGCAAGTTTTGTTTAATGAAAATTGTAATTTAATGAAAACAATGACAATTTTAGATTTATTAGTACTGCTAAAATAACTTCTTGTATTAACACTATTCTCATGCAAAATATATTTAAACAAATAATCTGACTAGAATCTTCATTTAAATGAAGTCATTTTTAAAGTGCTTTGCATTTCTAATAATTTTTCAAATACAAAGGTATTTCTTCAATTCTGAGCTTCACTTAGTTTAACTTGTTTATTCTCTCTTCATGATATTTAACACTCTTATTTTATGTTTATGTACTACATTTTAAAGCTTTCTATTAATAGTTTTTCTATTTCCATAATGTACAAAAAGCAATGTAATAAATGTTTTAAGTAAAACAAATGGTTCTAAAAATGTTCATGCTTTAGAACTTGTGTAAAAATAAATCTTTTCTATTTTGTTAACAAGTTAAAAATTGTTTTTATTTCAGTGAAATATTTTATTACATTGTATTCATTTTAAACTTTAGAAATAAATCAATTATATGCTAGAGTATGATTATTTCTTGCTCAGTGTGTTAAGTAGCTTTATTTAAAGTGATGATACCACATTTTTGTGTTTTTGCCTTGATAGGAATAAGTTCAAGAGCTTTGTATATGATAAATATAAACTTCGTATTGGTGATCTAATAATGAAACATGAGGCATATTATCACAAATGACTTCAAGAAATTCTTAGAATTACTGAGTTGCTTTACCTTGTCCTGAAAATCCTTACAGCAAATTCATGATAAGGGCCATTTGCAGTTTGACTTATAAATCAATATAAATAAGTATTGAATTTGCAAATCTTAACAGGAGTTCAGAAAGGTTTTGAACTTTTAACTAACAGATACTAGGCTAACTTTACAGAAATATTTAAATAATTGTTTGAGTTATGAAATTTTTTATCAAAAAATTAGTTTGAATTGGGGTAAACCAGTTGGTCTTGAATAAGAACATCGATGGAATAGATTCATCACTATAAATATTGGTTTTGTAACATAGCACTATGATTAAGTACAAAATGTATTTTTCTCCATAAACTTATGGTAAAATGTTTTTTCACTTTGTGTTGCTATGAGAAAAGAAATCTCAATAGTGTGACATAAATTACCACTCTCATATTTGCAAGTTATTCAATTCAATTTTAATTTCATAAATTGGTTTGAACAAGCTCTAAATATGGTTTTTGAAATATTTAATTTTGAAACTTATATGTATACACACTACTGTTTGAAAATTGCAACACCATGAAGGAATGCCGGTAATCATTTGAGACTTATAGAATATGCAGAACAGTGAGATGCACATGATTAGAATTGCAGTGATTACCTGGGTCCCTCTGAATTGTAGTGTTATGAGTATAAATATAGCATCAAGCTGTAAAAGTTTCTCCAAGAATTACTGCCTTGACGACAAAGGGCGCAATTTAAGCAAACAGTTCGATGGAAACAGATGATCGGCCTGCGAGAAGGTAGATTTTCGTACCACGACATTGCGGCTTGTACCGGACATAAGTCACGATAGTGTTGCGTTTGTGAAAGCAAGAGACTAAAGAGAACCGAACATCAAATATCCGGCAGTAGAAATGTGATGACTCCACGAGATGACAGACTTCTTGTTCTCATGGCAGTGAAGGACCTTTCAGCTTCATCCCAAGTGTTCGCTCAACAGTGGAACGCTGCAGCAATTGTGGCATCGTCTGCTTCCACAATTCGACGGCATGCTTCACAGAGGACTAGCTACACGCATTCCTTTGCAGGCCTCTTTGACCCTGAACCATCAACACTTCAGGCTACAATGGGCTCGTGAACACAGACACTACTGGCATGCTGACTGGCAACATGTGTTTTTGGACAAGTGCCGCTTCAACTTTGGTTACCTCAACAGCAACCGCAGCACTTGTGACGCTATATTCTAGCAGGACGATGCCCGACCACACGTTGCCAGGAATGTTAAAGCCTTCTCGCCACGTCAGATATCGTTTCTTTCTCTGTCTTCCCGTTCGCCAGACATGCAGCATATTGAACATGTCTCGAATGTTGTCACTCGGCAACGTAAGTCTTTCCAAATTGGACTCGCATACATGCAGTCTGGCAAGCAATTGCCCAGGAACATCCAAAGCCTTTGATTTCAGCTCGTGGAGTCATCACAATATACTGTTTTTTCACGTTATAACTGTTGTATTGTTCTGAAAATTTAATCGTTCATGTACAGTTATATCAGTAACCTTGTGGTATCAATTTCATTCTAATTGCATGCTGCTTTGATGCAATTTTCACAAACTGTAGTGTACTTTAATACAAGGGTTAATGCGAATTGTTTCATTAAAAACATTTTATTTGTTTAATGTTCTATGTGAATATCGAGAATAAGCGCATTTATTATGAAGCACAAGAAAAACTATAACAGTTACTTGTATGTTGAGTAATGCAAATTGAGTAATCAGCATCACGTGTGGATGGATTTGATAACATTGTGCAAGTTAATTAGTGTTCTAAAATTGTATGTGTGGTGTGTGTGATTGATTATGATGAAGGCGTAGTAAAATACGGATTAAAAAGATCAACTTAAAAGCATTTATCTGCAATATTTCAAGCTGTATCCTAGTTGAATATAGTTCACAAAACGTTCTCTCATGAATATTTCTTTCATGGGCGGGAATAACAGGTACAAGTCAGTTGTGATGTGCGGTTTTCTTGTTCTAAAAATGTCATTTTTTGACTTGTACTGTTATTCTCGCCCATAAAAAATTTGACAGTTGATAAACTTTTCTGATAATTTTATTTGTGTTCATGTTTTAAATTCATGCTTTAAATATTACTATTGGAGTTTACTTTTTTATCTTTAAAATTTTTCACTTAGTTTTATCAAGTGAAAGAAGATTGGTTGTTACATAATATAGGCAAAGCTTCACGATTACTGTGAAGTAAATAGTGCTATACTATTAAAAACCTTTTAGATACATACTTTTCAAACACAGTAACTGCCCCTCTCAACTTTATAATTAGTATATGACCTACCTTTAATAGCATATAATTGTGTACAGGAAAAATATTTTTTAATTATGTTTGTCATTCTAAGTTGTAAATAAGTCAGTAATCATAGTTTTGAAAATTGTTTTATTTATTTTGTTGATATAGAACTTGTGTGTAAATTTGTTTTGGCGTTTAAGTGCTCTCAACACCGAGCATTTAAAATTATGTTTGAAACTGGATATTTATAAATTATATTAGCTATTGAACAGAATTCGTCTAAAAATAAAAAATTTTCTGGTATTCTATTACCCCTATTTTGATATTTTACTTTTCAAATGTTCTCTATTGTTAAATTATAAGATATTTGTCAATTGTTTAAAAATCTATCTTGTTTATTCCCATTTCATTAATTACTAGAGATTTGTGATTTCTGAATCAAAACAAGCCATCACTACATATTTCATTTTGCAAATGGAATGGAATATATATGAGGTTCTTATGTTTTGTGTATGCAAGTTTTGTGCAATTCCTACTTTTAAAATTACTTGCTTAAATTTGAGAATATACTTGTCTGAGAGTAAAGGGTTAAGATTTTTCAAAATAATTGCTCAACAGAATTTGGGCAACTAGGTACCGTTGTGATCGAGTAGGTTTGCCCACTGCACTCGTAGCCTGCTAGCTGTAGGCGGCACATGCTCCATTCCTGTTTATACCCTGAGTTCATTTCTCTTTTCTGTATCAGTCGAAACTCTCCTTGTGTGTATGTCCCTTTATTTGATGGAAAAACATTGTTTGGCATAGCTTGATTAGATCTGACCTTTGCACCATAAAATAATTAACCTACCAACTTCAGGCAACTTTGTAAGTGTTCATGTCGAAAAATGTTGGCATTTATGCACATGCCCCAGGTATCTAAATTAAAAAGTAATTTTAGGATCTTAGGGTTTGAATTTAAAACGTATTAAATTAAGTATACATGCAAGAGCACAAAAAGTATACCTTTATTTGTTGTAATAATAGAGTTGTTTACTGTATATTTTAAATTACTATGACATCAACTCTCTTGAAATGGGTATATTAATCAAACTGACAAAAATTGAATAAGGGGTGAAATATGAAACTTAAAACATCTTTTTAAAATCAACTTCGAAGGATTTCGATTATTATTTTATAGATAAATAATTTCTTTGTGGCTTTGATAAATGCTAAAAATTAACAACTCGTCACTCCTGCATGTGATTGAATGTTCATTTGAAAGGATTTCGATTTTCAAATTAATGAAAAAATGTATAGTTAACTTTATGAATAAAACTTATCTGAGGTAAAAAGCCATTTTAACGCATTAGAATTTTTAATAAACCTGTTTAACAAATAAAATTATTCTCCACAGCAAATTCTATTAGTTGTGATTTCTTATCGAACTGTTAAGTAGCTGTTGTAAATAAATTCAAGTAGATATATTATTATAGCAGTCATAAATTGAACAAATTGAAAATTTTTGCTGTATCTTTCATTCTTGTTTCTTGAATTGTTAATCTTAATATTTGTTATATCTACTTGTTTACTGAGATAATATCAAAACATTTATAAGATAATCAAAATGCTCAATTGCGTTCAATATATTTTCTTGACTACAAGGCTATTTTTTTGTTTCAGGTACGGAATTACCTTTTTGAATGGATCATCTGCGTATCTGATGTTTTGTGACTTATTTATCTAAAAATACTTATAAAAATACATGTCAAAATTAATAAATGCTAGTTGTGTCAATGTTAACTCTGTCAGATAACTTTGTTATAAACAACTCATTGATTCAAAGTATTTAATTTAGTATTACACACCTTTACTCTGTTTTATTTATATCAAATCTCTTAAAGCTTGCAATAAATGTTATTTATATAATTATCATTTATACAGTTATGTGTGGTCTTAAATAAGAATTAGCATACAAACAGGAATAGTTCTCACTAGATTTCATAATTTATTTAACATTTAAAAAGTACGTTACATAGTCTGAAAAGTCAATTAATTTATGCATTCATCTTGATTGATTTGGCTAGAAATATGTTATTTGATTGAGTGATTACTGTTTTAATCAGTAATTAATTTTAATAAGAACCAGAGGGAATCTAGTTAAGAATTTTAGTAGTACATCAAGAAATATACTATTTCTTTTCATGGAAACGTATTTTCACTCGCAATTTGGCAATTGCTATGCACAGAGTGCTTCGGGGTTAAAGCGAAGTTGAACTAAATTAAGTCTCCAATGAGTAGAATTTAAGAATACTACATCACTTTTACATGTTTATAATTAATACATTTTTATCTTTGATTACATTATTTGATGACTGATCTTGCTTTAAAAATATTCAACTGAACAAGGAATTAAAATTTAAAAATTATTAAGACATTTTTACTAGATAAGATTCTAGTTTTGTAATTTCGTTGACTGAATTTCATTTTCCTGAAAGTATATATTTCAAATTGTTCACACTCTAACCATATAAATTTTGAATCTACAAGTTATCCTGAACTTATTTTTTAGTGTAATTTCTTGTTTTATGCAGATATTACTTATCACACTTAAATGATATTTGATATGTTAAGTTAAAGATGTTCCTTTTTTATTTCAGTGCTAATGCCAAGAAAGAAGCTTGCAACTTTTCACTGTGATATTTGCAACAAGAACTTTACTACTAACTTTTCTTTACGTCGTCACTATTCAATTCACAATCCGGCTTTCAACAAATACTCATGCAGTGTATGTTCGAAAACTTTCAATTGGTTTGATAATATGCGTGCTCATATGCAACTGGTTCACGCTGTTCGCTTTCAGTCCAAAAGAGGACGTGCTAATCCTCTTCCAATGCCTGGGCCAGAAAATGTTTTTTAAAATATTTACTGAATGAATTTTTCTAATTTATGGGTGTTCTGCGAGAACTTCCATTTTACAAAGCTAAGTACAAGCATACTAACAGTAATATGTATAGTTCTTGTTTTCCCATTATGTGAAATAAATAAGCTCTAAAGTATAATGCGTTTCTATGTGTATTTAATTTGACATATATGAAGACTCAACAGCAGTTTAGTGCCAAGCACAGCTGAATTTCTTTTACCTAGAATTGGATTTTTTCTGAAAATTCGTGTAAAATTATTAATGTGTCAACATTAATAATGTAGACCTAAAAAATAATTTTTCACGCGGACCCATTTAGTAGAATTTGTAATTCAATGAAATGGGGTGACATTGTTTTGGGGCTACATAAAGTATTAATTTTTGGGTCAATATTCACACCCTTCTGATGCATCCTTAAAATAATTTTAAAGATTTGTTTCAGCTGAAACAACATTTTTAATTCGGTTTTGTGCTAAAAGTGCTTTTTAAAATATTTTTTCTCAAATAGTTTCTTCTAAAAGAGGATTTAGTTTCCCCTGTGTACTTGATAGCAAGTTGTGAAAGTTGCCCCAGAGTAGTGTGGCATAAGAAAGAAACATTGCGAATAACTCTAAATGTGATTTCATTACGTGAAAGAAATCGAAAAGCTTCATGAACGAGCTAACCAAGGAAAGCGTACCTGGATATAACTTTTCCAATTTCTGGAATTTAAAATAATGTCCCATCCGTTTCACCACTTTCCCCTTTTTTTAATGCCATTCATTTTTTAAATCTCAGTTTTATCGATCATGACTTATAATATCCATCATTTTTCATACTTTTTTATATTGTACATCATGCTGCTCAACATGTTTCCTAGCCATCAATTTATATCTATTCATGCCTCCTTTAACATGCTATACACCTTTCATGTTGTTGACCAGCATGTTTTTAAACCCTCCAATTAAGATTCATATTTAGTCTACTTTTTATTTGGATTTTATGTTCAGTTATTTAAATTTCATATATTATGCTTGACTTTCTATTTTTATAATGATTTTATATCTACCTAATTTTATTTTATCTTACACTTGACACAGCTTGTCCGTTATTGGTAGGTAGATAGTTAATTAACGTTGCACTGGAACAACACAACCGGCTATGGTGAAAGTGCTCCAAATTCTCTAATCATAATCCAGAAAATGACCTGAAGCAGCCTTGAAACTTGGTATCCAAGCAAAATTTTTAGATTGGAAATTGGATGTTTCGCTTCGAAATTAAGAAATTTGTGCACAACTTGATATGAAAACGGTTCTGCAAATTTTATGCTTATTGATTAAGCAAAAGATTACTTACCGAATGGTATCTTATAATTTCTCTGTACTATGAATGCTGCACAAATAATGAGGGATGACGGGATTTTTTGCAGCTTAAAGCATGTATTCAGAAAAAAATATCGGGTTGGTCCATATGTCTTTTCATCTGACAATTTAAGCAGCACAAAAAAATTTTGATCATTTTTGTGCACCTATTTAAAATATTTTTAAAAGCTTCCAGCATGTTTTCGTAGCATACATTTCATTCCAATTTCAACATTTATTAATATATTTCATTGAGTCGACATCAGAACTAAGCCTACGACAAGTTCATAATTTGACATAATTTATTAGTTAATTACTTAAATTTTGAATTAATCTTTTATTTAAAGGTACGTTGTACTAAGTTTTTAAGCATGCTTCTGTTTAATTGTTGAATTTTTTTGGCTTTATATTAAAACAAATGGTTAAATATATGTCGCAATTGCGAGTTAAGTACCCGTAAGTATCTTTGCCCGGGGGCCAACTACTAGACTTCCCCCGACGAGTGATACAAATTCCTAAATTAATTAACTTAATTTCTGCACTCAGATGTGTCACTTTTTATGCTTCAAGTAAAAAAATCAAGTCACCTTTGATCACTTCAAGAGTTTCTTGACTTTTATCGACCCCCTCTGTTTTACTATTACGTAATTATAATAGGACAAGCAAGAAAGACGCTTATGTGAGTTTTTAGATTGTTTATTTTATAGTTAGTACTTATTGTATGTATAATATGGTATATTATAGTATTTTCATGACCTTGCTCCATCTTACAGGTCCTATTCGGTCACTGTTTCCACGATTCTCTCTTTTAATTGCATTGCCATTCAGGATGGAGGTAATCCAAGTTAACCGAGTTAAATATTGCTCGTACAATGATGTCTTATATTTTTCTATCGACCCCTAACAATGTTATATCGACCCCTTTAGCGTCCACTGGTCAAGAGGTATCACTAAACTTAGTGATTCGAATAAATTTTTTAAATATTCAAATATTAATGTGTAGTAAAAATTCCCTTCCGAAATGAAATTCTGGCTGTTACTGATAGGATTTCGTGATTCTTCCATGAAATATGTGATGTGCACAATTGAGATGATATTAGCTATTTGAAAAATAGCTGTCGTGGTTATGAGGTTTAACCAGCCGGTCACAAAAGAACAAAAACCGCGCGCCTAAGATTCAAAAATTAGCTTTTGAAATGTTTGCTTTCATAACTAACATTTCTGGTGATCTCGAAAATTCCTAAATGAATTTATAATAAAATTTCAATTTATTATCGATGCAAATTGAGTATCGATACAAGCGAGGCTTGGGGTGCTGCAGTTGACAGCCCTATTGAAAAGCTGATTAAATTTCAAAATTCAGCTTTAAGACAGCTTAGGCTTAAAGATGAGTACCATTCCATTCGATGGAGATTGAACTGCGGTGAAACTACTGGGACTGGGTACACCAATGAAAAATGTTGGTTAAAATATTTTAGTAATCTGGCGTGAGTGAGACACCTACGGGCACTGATCATCGATACTCTTTGTCATAGAACCACTCAGTTGCCCTCTTTGGGACTTTCCACTTGTGTTTCCTGAACCTTGGCATTCGCCGAGTTTTAACCGGGTGGGACCAACTAAAAAACTCTTGAAACAACTTGGTCTTGGAAACAGATTACAGTAGTCATTCTCAATATTTTTACTGTCGGCTCCTTAATTCCAGTGGGGTGCCAGCTCTGGTGTTGCCTCGTCATCTGACCGTGGTTCAAAATTACGTGGTGTTGTCCTCGGATCTTTCCCTTTGGGATTGATCCCGGACCGTCACCAATAGCCCATTGTGTTGCTCCAGTGTGACGTTAATTGAAATCCCCCCCCCCTTAATTCCAGAGCGGGTGCTAGCTCTTTGTTGAGGCTTTTCTTGTTATCTGTCTTCATATCCACGTCTTGATACGGCCTTAACTCACTGGGATGAAGATTCCTTGGCACAAACCGAATTGAGAAAATTTTCGAATTGAGAAATTATTCCAGTAGTCCGGCTTTTCTCGTGCTTCCTTCTAATGAGCACGCCGTGGCCATTTTGTAGGTTTTATGAAAGATTCACTGATTAAGAGAGGTCAATTGACTAATTAACGAGCTTTAAATTAAGGTTTATTTACAGGTTGGTTATATAATTTATAGAAATGTTTTAAAAGGATTGGGTAATTTAAATTTAAGAATTAATATACAAATAAACTATTGTCCTCACAAGGCCTCCCCCTGGTCGCACTCCTTTAAAAAAACCCGTTGGTTCTTCGGCACTCCTTTGAGGGGTCGCACACAAATTTCCAGCTGTCGATGTCTTAAAGTTCCTTGGGGTTGGACTGTACATCAGTTAAAGGACTAACTTGATTGTATAGTAGACACCGTGAGATCTCAAGTACTCTAGTTGAATTGTATCGATACAAATTGATTCGTTTGGTTGGGTTTTATGGCTGTATCTCGATATAGAAATTGTAATGAAACAATTGTATGTTCTATTTTAAAGAGAAATAAGTTCCATTCGGCTTCTCAAATTGTTAACATTTCGATATCGCAAGCGTTGATAATTTTGCTCAAAGAATAAAAAAACTTGCATAAATATATGCTGAATATTATTTGAACTCTCACTGAGGCTAAAGAAAAGGCAGCGCTTAAAAAATTACATGAATGTAACCTTTGATTACAAAAAATGCTAGACATAATGCCGTTAACAAGCAATTAAATAAAAATTGTCAAACTGCGCAGAGCTATTAAGGGTCTATTTCTTGAATCTATTGACGTAAATTTCATCTCATAAGTTAGCTTTGTATTGAGTTAAAAAAGCAATAGAAATCAGTCACCTTGTGACTATCATTTTGCTTCTTTTGTTAGTAAAATTAGTGCAAAAACTGATTAAAATTGACGATTGATGATTTTTAAACTGGGAAACAATTTGAACGTGACTTGTGGTACGAGAACAATAAAATATTAAAACACAGCTTTCCATTCTAATTGGTGACAGAAGGCCAACGATGAATTAAAGTAAAGATCGGAATAGAAGATTTAAGTAAATGGAGGCAGTCGTTGAACAAGTGAGAATGATTATTAAGGTAGATCATGAGATTATACAAGCCTGACGGGCACGCTTTGTGTTGATAAATGTTCAGAGAGTTTCTTCATAAAAACGAATTAAATATGACTAAAAATACACAGGCTGTTTTCCAATTCTATTTTACTCGGAAATAGGAAAATTTTAAAATAAAAGACTAGAATCCATTCTAAATGGTTAGGGATTGGAAAACGTGTTATAATCGATGTTTCAATTTCCTTCTCAAAAGGCTTCTTTGACCTACTATTTCGACTTGGTGCATGATTTGTCCTTTCTCATTAACAACGAATTCACTTGCATTTGGCCATTTAAATGTCAGTATTTTGTCTCCAAGTTGTGTCATAATTTAAAAACCATTGACATTGTAAAGACTTCAGACTAAGATAGATGGCGCCCTTGCGCATGCCCAGAAGGACTTTGAGAAAGGAAAGAGTTAAGAACGAGTGTGGCGAGAGACGTGTGGGTTGTGTTTTTTGGAGAGTGATCGAGACTGAGATGTGTGGATTTTGATATATACTACCTTTTCTATTTATGTTGTGTGTCGTGTTTGTACTGTGTCTGTGAGTTCATTAAAATGGTTTAAACCAAAAAGGGAGTATTCCTTGTGATGGTAATTAAAATTTTGAGCAAGTCAGTACAGACGACGAAGAAATGGTGGCAGCCGTTTGGATACGATCCTGGTATTGCTGATATCTCCAGTGCAAATTATTGGGTGAGTACCAGATTTCATTAGCAACAGTGCCTTTTTAATTGTAATTTGTAAAGTTTTGCATGTTGAGTTTTGATTCATTGAAGAATCGTTGTTTTGGTTTCATGCAGTTTTGGTTTTGTAAAAGGCAGTTGTAATATGCAAAAATGCTCTCTTATTTTAACTAGGCTGATATAGTTAAAATTTTGTTTGGTAAAAGGAGTGATAATTTTGAAAAAGTGTTCTTATTTTAACTAGGCTGATATAGTTAAAACTTTGTTTGGTGAAAGGTAGTTGTAATTTTGCAAGTGTTCTTATTTTAACTAGGCTGATATAGTTAAAATTTTGTTTGGTAAAAGGAGTGATAATTTTGAAAAAGTGTTCTTATTTTAACTAGGTTGATATAGTTAAAATTTTGTCTGATTTTAAAAGGCAAATTTATTCTGTTGATTTGCAAAACTATTCTTATTTTAGCTAGACTGATATAGTTAAAATTTTGTTTGATTGTAAAAAAAAAAAAAAATTTAGGACACTCATGTGGTATATAAAAAAGAATTTTCTGTTCTGAATGGTTAGAATTAGAACTATTCAAATGGTCAGTTTTAGTTTTGTTTTCTGAGAAAAGAGAATTATTTTAAAATTTTAAATTGAGATAGCCTAGTTTGTTTTGTGTTCTTTTGTATGATGCTATCTGATGACAATTGAAGTGTTGTTAAAATTTGATTTGATTCTGTTGTATGATTCAAAATAGAATTAAAAATTTGGTGTAGAAGTATATAGTTTGAATTACAAGTATAATTCTTTTTGATGAGTGTTGTCAACAGCACCAAATGCCTAGAATTTTCAATATTTAGTGCGTCTTGGGTTATTTTGCTTTGGAAAATATTTTGTTATATTTCTGAATGAATCGGAAATTCATTTAAAAGAGTTTTGGAGTGTTTTGAAATTGTCATTTTCATTTGTTGCTCATTTAAATGACTAAGAAACCCCTTAGAATTGTTTATTTATTTTGCGGAATTTTGAATGTCTAACTTGTGTACTTAAGGAAATTTTGTTAGTAATTTGAAATTGCTTAGTGTAACTAATTTGGTAAATGTGAGACCATTTTGTGTTCGGAAAAAGAACTCGAAAAAAAAATCCGAAAGTGTGGATTTGAATTATTCACTTCCTGTGTTCGTTGACGAAAAAAAAAAGAAAAAGAAAAGAATGATATTCTGTTTTATATTTTTGTGTGTGCATTTATGCTTCTGAGTTATGAATCAATTGTTCGTAGAGAAAAGGGAATTCTTTTGAACTGCAATACCTTTTCTTGATTAGACAGGAAAGTTGAGTTCATATTCTGAATTGTATTTTAATTGTAGTATTATTTTCAAAACAGCTGTTCTTTAGTTGAACTTTTCTTTAACTGTTTATTTTCTTCTCAATTTGAAAACATCTTAAAAAAGATATTGTTTAAATGAATGAAAATTTTAATTTGTTTATGTGTTCGAAAATTATTTCTATTGATTTTTGGTTGTTCGGTAAGAAAGTTGTAACGTAGAATTAGCGAATTTAATTCTTTGATAAAGTCTTGTGAATTCTGTTGGAATTTAATACCTTAATAGAGGTTTTTGATAGTGTTTCCCCTGGCCCTTAATCATGGCATTTCTTGCAATTGGTAGAAAGCAGGACTTAATTGCTGTTGCGGAAGAAATTGGTGAGAAGGTACCAACTTCGTGCAAGGTTGCGGATATTAAACAAATAATTTTAAAAAGCCCAAATTTCGATCGGGAGGAGGTAACGATAATCATGGAACGAGTCATAAAAGATAAGACTGGAAGAGGAAGAATTAGCTAGACAAGAAAAAATTCGTGAGGAAGAATTAGCTAGACAAAAAAAAATTCGTGAGGAAGAATTAGCTAGGCAAGAAGAAGAACGACAAGAGCGGGAAAGGGTCAGACAACATGAACTCGAAATTAAAAAACTAGAAATGGCTCAGAAGGAATTTCGCCGGTCTGAAGAGGAATCTGAAAATGGGGCGGATAGAAACAGAAAAATCCAACTTACCCAAATCACTCCCAAATTTGACGAAAAAGGGGATGAAATGGGATTGTATTTGATCAATTTCGAGAGGAAAGCAGAGATGGCTCGAGTGCCGAAGGAGGACTGGGTGGCTTATTTGCTGGCCGTTTTGCCAGCCGAGTTATCTAACATGCTTGCCCGAGAACCTCCTGAAGTGGCCAACAATTATGATGTTGTGAAAGATCTCATTCTGAAACGATACAAAATGAACGCTGAAAAATTGAAACAGTGTTTCTACAGACATCAGAAAACAGCAGAGAAAACATGGAGAAATTATGCTCATGAACTGTACAGCTACTTCACTGAATGGCTTGCTGAATTGGAAATTGAAACCTTTCAGCAACTAAAAGATTTAATCGTTGCCGAGCAATTGAAGTATCGTGTACCAGATCAAATCAAGGAGCATTTTCTTGACAAATGGATGAAGTTGAAGACACCTTTTGAATTGGCAGAAGTGATCGAGGAGTACGAAACCATCAGGCAGAGTTTCAGGAAGAAGGAATTTCCAAAGAAGTATGGCTATCAAGGTTCAAAGGGACATTTTAGTGGAAGTAGACCCAAAGTACCATTCAAGGATGACAAGAACAAACATCCGGTCAAAACCGAACTCGCAAGCAACGAAAACCGTGAAAGAGAGTTTGAAAAGAGAAGACAGCTCCGATGCTATGAATGCGGTTCGTTATCACATCTGAGACCCCAATGCCCGAAGCTCAAGAGATCTGAAGTAGTAGCTGCCAATGAAGTCTTTGGAAGACACGTGCCTGAGTTGATGTCTCCTTATACTAGTGCTGGGACAGTAAATGGAGCCCAAATGTCTATCTTGAGAGATACTGGTGCCAGCATCGATCTTATTCCCAGAAAATTTATCAAACCACATATGTACACAGGTGAGCATGTGTGGCTCGCTTCTCCATTAGTAGACAGCCCGGTCTGCTTGCCCATTGCAGAAGTTGATTTGAACTGCGAATTGGGACATGTCCTTACGAAAGCTGCTGTAAGAGACAGTTTTCTGGATCAAGAGCATTACCTACTAAGTAACAAAACCGTTGCTCTGATCGAGAGTATGAAAAAAGATAAGGAGCTGGAGATCCAAGTTATTAATGCAGTTCAGACGAGAGCTCAGAAAAGTCTTTTGACAGCCGAAGTTGAAGAGTATCCAGTTGAGTCGAGTCCTGGAGAAGAGAATGACAGTACCGTGTTAACAGAGGAAGACGGAGAGGTATTGCCTATGGCGGAAGAAGCCTCACTTCCAGATCTGATTAAAGCCTCACGGAATGATTTTGTCGAAGAGCAGCGCAAGAGTAAAGAGTTGAAACCACTTTTCCTAGAAGCTGAGGAGTTAGCAAAGGAAACCAAGTATGCAATCGTTAATCAAATGCTGTTCTATCTGAAAAGTGACAAGGATGGTACGCAGAGAAAACTGCTGATTGTTCCAGAGAAGTTTCGGGACCAATTAAAGAAACTGTCTCATGAAGGAACAGCGGCTCACTTAGGAGTGACCAAGACTAAAGATGCTCTTTTTAAAACTTTTTTTTGGCCGAATTGTTACAAAGATGTTGAAGAATTTGTCAGATCTTGTGACCAATGTCAGCGAGTCGGGAAACCTCGGGATAAGAAGAAGGCACCCATGAAGATCGTTCCTGTCATCTCGGAGATCTTCACAAAGATTAATGTGGATGCTTGTGGTCCTTTACCTACTACACCATCTGGAAACCGGTATCTCATCACTGCAATTTGCATGTCTTCCAAATATCCCGATGCAGTTCCTGTCCCAAATCTTAGTTCTTCAACCGTGGTCGATAGTTTCCTGCAAATCTTTAGTCGGATGGGTTTCCCGAGGGAGCTGCAAAGCGATCAAGGAACGTCGTTTACAAGTGCACTCACAACGGAGTTCCTGGAGAAATTTGGAGTTAAAGTAGTGCGAAGTTCCGTACATCATCCCCAGAGCAATCCTGTGGAGAGACTACATAGAACTTTGAAGAGAATTCTTCGAGTCCTGTGTCTGGAGTCAGGACCTGATTGGGAGAAAATCTTGCCTCATGCCCTGTTTGCTCTACGAGTTGTTACTCATGACAGTACTGGATATACTCCAGCTGAGCTGGTTCATGGACAGAATTTGAGGACTCCCATGACTCTACTGTACGAGAACTTGACGGAAAGCGAGGAAGAGAAGACTAGCGTAGTATCATATGTCTTCAAGCTACTAAACCGCATGAAAAGGTGTCAAGAATTAGTCGTCCAAAACATGGAGAACGCCAAAGACAAACAAAAACTATGGTATGATCGCAAGGCTGTGAAGCGTAAATTTTGTGAAGGCGACCTTGTGCTGGTTGTCGCTACATCTAGGCCTAACAAAATGGCAGTTCATTGGATCGGCCCAGGGAAAGTCGTTAAACAGCTTTCCGAAACCAACTACATTGTGCAGTTTCCAGAAAAAGACAAATCCCATGTGTACCATGTGAACATGCTCAAGCCATATTTCCAGAGACCCGAAAATGTGAATTTAATCTGTCTAAAAGAGATTAGGAACTGTGACAACGAGGAGGACATTCCAAGTCTCGAGCAGAAGCCTGAAGTCTCGGAAATGACACAAATTTGGCAAGACATAGAACAAAATGGTCGCTTGTCAGAAGATCAGAAGGAGCAGCTGAGAGAGTTGCTATCAAAATACTCTAGCTCATTCTCAAACCAGCCGGGGTGTACTGATCTTACTGAACATGACATTGAGCTTGAATCTGAGAGGCCCATCTGTGCCAAACCTTACAAGATGTCTCCACGCCAAACAGAAATTTTGAAGATGGAAGTGGAGAAGATGCTGTCGCTCAAAGTCATTGAGCCAGGAGAATCTGATTTTACTTCTCCTCTTATTCTGGTAGAAGTACCAGGAAAGGATGCAAGACCGTGCATCGACTATCGAAGACTCAACAAGGTCACTAGAACCCAGTACTTTCCTCTGCCAAACATTGAGCAGCTTGTTGAAAAAGTGTCAGCTGCCAAGTATATCACCGTTCTAGATTTGACCCGAGGTTATTGGCAAATACCTCTGAGTAAACGAGCCCAAAGATATTCAGCTTTTGTAACCAGTTTTGGGACATTTCGACCGTTGAGATTGCCATTCGGTTTGAAAAATGCCCCTTATGACTTCAGTCGTTTGATGGCCGAACTGTTGAAAGACTGTGGAGAATTTGCATGCCCTTACTTGGATGATGTAGCCATCTATTCCCTAAGTTGGGAAGATCATTTACAACATTTGAAAACCGTCTTAGAAAAGATGAATGCAGCTCATCTGCACATCAAGCCTTCTAAGTGCCAGTTTGCTCGTGCGTACGTAAAGTATCTTGGGCACTTGGTTGGTCAGGGCCAGAGAACACCTGGAGAATTGAAGATCCAAACTGTAAAGGACTTTCCGACCCCTGCGACTAAGACGCAGATCCGATCTTTCTTAGGACTTGCGGGGTATTATCGAAAATACATTCCTGACTTTTCAGTCCTCTCAGCACCAATTATAGATCTGCTGAAAGGAAAAAATCGTCGTGCTGCTGTCATATGGACTGATGCTTGTCAAGAGGCGTTTGACAATTTAAAGAAACGGTTGTCGGAGAATCCGGTGTTGTACAGTCCAGATTTCTCGAGACAGTTTCTCGTCCAATGTGACGCGTCAAATCTTGGGATTGGCATCGTTTTGTCCCAAATTAATGACATTGGTGAGGAACATCCTGTCATGTACTTGAGTCGGAAGTTCTCAAATGCAGAACAAAAGTACAGTACCATCGAGAGAGAGTGCGCAGCTATCGTGTTCGCCATCCAAAAGCTGCGATGTTATTTGGATGGACACCAGAAGTTCATCATCCAGACGGACCATAATCCCCTTGTTTGGCTGGACAAAAATACGGGAACCAACCCTAGACTTTTACGTTGGGCTTTGATCCTGCAGCCATTCAATTATGAGGTTGTCCATAAGAGGGGGAAACAGCATCAAAATGCTGATTCATTAAGTCGCATCCCATAAACCTCATATCCTTTTATTTTATATTAGTAAGTTGATTGTTTATTTTGATATTTGTATTATGTGTGAAAATTTTAAATTTTTCTTATCATTAGTGTAAATTGTTTTCCTAAATTTTTAATAAGTATATAATTTTTTGTATAATATTTTTGAGTTCAAGGCACTGATTGCTATAATCTGGTACATGTGCAGTGTATTTTGTGTACTTGAACTCTTGAACTTTTCCAATGACTGCACCTATCTGGAGACTTTTTCAGGCAGTGGAGTCATCAAAACTTTTCCCTCATTCTTCGAGAAAAGTTTCCTCCTTGTGGGGAGGAGTTTATAAGTCTGTAAAGACTTCAGACTAAGATAGATGGCGCCCTTGCGCATGCCCAGAAGGACTTTGAGAAAGGAAACAGTTAAGAACGAGTGTGGCGAGAGACGTGTGGGTTGTGTTTTTTGGAGAGTGATCGAGACTGAGATGTGTGGATTTTGATATATACTACCTTTTCTATTTATGTTGTGTGTCGTGTTTGTACTGTGTCTGTGAGTTCATTAAAATGGTTTAAACCAAAAAGGGAGTATTCCTTGTGATGGTAATTAAAATTTTGAGCAAGTCAGTACAACATGAAACATTGTTTTAAAGAAGTTTACTTTCCTAATCAACTACCATCAGTCCTAATTTCCATTCCTTTTAATCCAAAACTAACTTACATACGACAGATGAAATGTGCTTAACTCTACGCGGGTCCCTCAAATCGGGAATTATTTGGGAAAAGATTGACTAATTCAGCACAGAGCGATAACATGAATAGATTTCAAAATGAGAATATGCCATCGAATCGAGAAATAGCGCAAGATCCTGTGTTTTGAACTCAAATGTTGAACAGTTCAAATGGAGATCAAATCTGATAGTAAAAATCATTTCCCAAAAACAGTAAACAATTTATATCGAATTACAATTCCTAAGGGTGAATTTGAAAATTATTTTGATTATTCTTATCATCAGCTGAGGTAGGTAATTAATGTCACACTGGAGCAACATGTCAAACCCAAAGATCCGAGGACAACACGCCATTTTGAACCACGGTCAGATGACTCCAAACTTCCACGCCAACGGGAGGACATTTGAGGATATGACAGATTTAGTGTGTACGACAATCTTAGCTGAACCTAGTTTCAAACTCGCAACCCTCCGGTTGCTCTTCCAATCACCACTTTCTAAGGACACTCAAGTTGTGTATGCACAATAAGTTAACCTACCAAGGTTAACTGTTGCACTAAAACAATAAACGATATCTCCACTTGATAATACACTTT
The DNA here is from genome assembly GCA_933210815.1 of Meta bourneti. NCBI lineage: Eukaryota > Metazoa > Arthropoda > Arachnida > Araneae > Tetragnathidae > Meta > Meta bourneti. The sequence continues at coordinate 8,359,484 of OW119934.1, read as the reverse complement.
GGATTCCAAAGCCAAGGGATTGTGGTGGGGTATGCCGATTTGGGCAGAAATATTTTTAAATGAAACATTTCCATTCTTGAATTGCGGAGTAAATATGAGTAGAGAAGGAAAGATTGGGACATTCGGGTTTCTTTTCCTGAGGCTGTAGAGATCTCGAAACACAAAGTATTGAAGAAACCCGACTCAGTTGAGAGCCGCCGGTTGGAAGAGTAACGGATTAGCAACCGGAGGGTTGCGAATCCAACCAAAAACCGTCGTGTACAAGGGGGCACGTTAAATCTGTCGTGACCTCAAATGTCCTCTTGTTGGCTTGGTGTGAAAGTTTGGAGAGTGGGTGTGACCTCGTCATCTGACCGTGGTTGAAAACTACGTGGTGTTGTTCTTTCCCTTCGGGTTTGATCCCGGACAACCCTTTGTGTTGCTCCAGTGCGACGTTAATAAAATACCTACCATCGAACTCATTGGACGAACAAGGTGCAGGTTTCAAATGTACTTTTTGTAAAAACAAGACTTATTGGTGCCAGATAGGAAAATAGATATGAAAAACAATCTACCGTTAGAGTTTGGTTCATTTAAAAAAGCATTTTTGTCTCAATTTTGGAATAACTACGTGTATTTTATGCAACATCCGCAGAACGCCTTTAAATGCATAGGTTGCGAACGATCTTTGGTAGAGTTTATTTGTAGTGCTATTAAAATTACAAACGTTTGAGCAAAAATGAAAAATAAATGTAAATGATGCGATAAATACTTTTAGTTCGATGAGTCTTAATAACGACAAGCGTCTGATGACGTTAAATATAACTATTAATGACAAGGCCATGTGTAATGATACAGTAATAAGTCATCGTTTCGTAATTATGCATCATTTAATGGGAATATTAAATCTACTAAATTTACATTTCTTTTTATCCAAACCGATTCATCATTTGGGCCTAATAATTTGAACGCTATACACGCGAACGTCTTTAACCGTCCAAATTGATTGTTTCCATAACACCCACGTGACTTGGATATTTTCGTGACAGTTGAACCCATTTCTTTTCCTCCTAAGTGTACTTAACTACTTACCTCGTAAGTGCTTGCCTCAATGGCGAATACTGATTCATTTCAAATGCCGGTACAAGGGGAGAAAGGACGACTATTTGTGAACAGCCGACATCCATGGGCTTACACACCGGGATTCAATCTGTTGGGTGGCAGACGAGCTCCGTTAGACCAGTTAGGCGGTCTGCTATGGTATTGTACTGAATTTACGCGTCGCACTGGAGCAACACAACTGGCGACGCTCAAGCCCAAAGATCCAAGGACAAAGATCTCTTCAAACTTCCAAGGGGCCGCGGTGGCCCGGTTGGAAGAGTAACGGACTAGCAACCGAAGGGTTGCGAGTTCGAATCCAGCCAAACACCGTCGTGTACAAAGGGGGCTGGTGCACGTTAAATCTGTCGTGGCCTCAAATGTCCTCACGTTGGCGTGGTGTGGAAGTTTGGAGAGTGGGGTGCCAGCTCAGGTGTTGCCTCGTCATCTGACCGCGGTTCAAAATTACGTGGTGTTGTCCTCGGACTTTCCCTCTGGGATTGATCCCGGACCGTCACCAATAGCCCGTTGTGTTGCTCCAGTGTGACGTTAATTGAAAATACCAAAATATCAAACTTCCACACTACACCAACGTGCTTAGGCGGTCTGGGTTTTGTGTCAGGACAGAACTTTATTAGACTCGTAGATCGATTGGAAGAGAAGTGGATTAGCAACCGGAGGGATGCGAGCTCGTAACTCGATAAAACCAAAGACCATCGTGTACGTGGGGGTTGGTGCACGTTAAATTTGTCGTGGCCTCAAATGTCCTCACGTTGGCGTGAAGTTTAGAGAGTGGGGTTCCAGGTGAGGTATTGTCCTCGTCATTTGACCGTGATTCAAAATGACGAGGTGTCCTGGAATCTTTCCCTTCGGGATGGATTCAGGACAGTCCCCAATAACCCGCTGTGTTGCTCTCAGTGCGACGTTAATTCAAATACCTAAAACACAAAATTGAACAATTATAAATTCTGTTCAATCTAAAAGTAGACAAGTTACATATATATCGATAAATACAAGATTTATTAACAAAGAAAATAAAAATCAACAATACACCTCGTCATTACGATCAGATGACGAGAACACCTGACCTGGCACCCCACTCTCCAAGCTTCCACACCACGCCGACGTGAGGACATTTGAGGTCACGACAAATTTAATGTGCACTACCACGTACACTACGGTCTCTGGTTGGATCGAGTCTCGAACTCTCAACCCTAGGGATAGGTGCTGAAGATCCTATCGACTTCGTTAACAGTGAGGGAAAACACCCGTCATCGAAGAACTTCATTTTATAGACTCAATATCTATATTTAAAGGTAGTTGAATATACAGAAAACGAATCACCCCTCCTCATTCGAGCAATTTTAACAGTAGAGAAAATTCAAAGATTTCGTTTGACAGGAACTAATGTCTTCTAAGTTCAAATGCATAAAATTTGCATAAGGGGCCGTCTTCATATTAAATTGAGCATTAACTTCATAATTTCCAATGATAACTCCTTATTTGACACACAATTTCGAATCTATATCAAAATTTAACTTCAGGTACCAAATTTCATGTCATTAGGTCTTACCGTTTCAAAGCTATGAATACAGAAAGATTGGAGCTCCTAATGTTAAATCAGTTTCTTAGACTTTTATGGATATCTTCCTAAATAATATTTCCGTGTTACTGTTAAACAACCCAAACAAAATTCACCTAATATATTTTAAAAATAGTTTTTTGTATGCAATAATAATTAAATTAATATTTGAAAAAATTATGAATTGGAACCTTACTATATTTTGATGGAATCGATTCAGAAGGACTTCTAATATGATCATGCAAAATTTCAGTTCATTCCAATCGTTAGTTTTTGAGTTACATTAAATTTTCCTCATTATTGCGACTTTAGGGGGCAACCAAAAATTTAAAAACGTCTGACAAACCTCGGATAATAATTTTCGGATCATTTGCACATGTGATTTTCCAATCGTTTTCACTTGTATAGTAAATATAATCGTCGGATCGTTTGCATGCGCTGACAAATACGTTTGAAATAGTGTTCAAATTTTAAATTCTTTAACTATAACTACAATTAATCTCGATCTACGAATAGCAATTTTAAATGTGGAGATGTTTCCTGAATTCCTTTTACTATCTCTATATCCGTAGATAATCACTGCAACTTTAACATTATCCCCGGATATAAAGATAGTAAAATCATGAAATTTCATATTTAGACATTTAACGATGCCGAATCTGAATACGGCATCAAAACATGGTGTGTCCATTGGAAATATTGTTTGTGCAAAATTTGATATGAAGACGGTCCCTAATGCAATTTTTTGCATTTGAATTCGTAGAGACCGTTATTCCCTATCGAATGATTTGAATGATATCTATTGAATTTGCTCTACTATGAATAGTGCTCGAAATAAAGGGGGTGGTTCGTTTTTTTTCCGCGATTGTACTTCGCGCTGGAGGAACACAAAGTGCTATTGGCGACGGTCCGGGATCAATCCCCAATGGAAAGATCCGAGAACAGTACCACGTAATTTTGAACCACGGTCAGATGACACCTAAGCTGCATCCCACTCTCTGAACTTCCACGCCAACGTGAGGACAACCGGACATGATAAATTTAACCTGCGCCCTTTGTACTCGACGGGGGGTATTTCAATTAACGTCACACTGGAGCAACACAACGGGTTATTGGTGACGGTCCGGGACCAATCCCAAAGGGAAAGATCCGAGGACAACACCACGTAATTTTGAACCACGACATATTAGTGGAAGTGAACTCACAAAAACTTGACTATGCTTTATCAACTCGGGAAGTTAATAAAGTATATTAAAGTTGATAGTGCCAGTTTTAGCATTTAAGTTACTTATTAGATTTGTGCTGGTGCCATTTTTCTTGTGTTTATTTTTCATTTACTCTTCATGTCTGAAATAGCTCGTGTGTCGCTCCAGTGCGACGTTAATAAACTACCTACCTCTTCATGTCTGATCCAGAGGATGAATTAATAGCCCGTTGTGTTGCTCCAGTGTGACGTTAATTAAAATACCTACCAGGTGACGAATTGGACACGTTACATTTCGAGCAACTCCAGTTTGGAAGTTTGACATGGTGCAAGGCCAGATCTGCAAAGCAACCAGTTTGGGAATTTATCTTTTGTGGTTCTCGCAACGGAACCAGGATTTGTTAGTTCAGGTTTCCAAGCGAACTAACCCAGCTGAATGGTCGTTGTTGTGTATTATGGATATTTGGGCATAGTAGCTGTTAGAGTAGCATAGCAGCAGTGAAATAATGGCGTAGTAGCAGTTAGAAACTGAAATTGTAGCTCGACTTGAAATCCTTTCGAAAACTCACTTGAAAACGTCCGTTTGCAAACACTATTGCCAGACCTTGATGCTTACATGAATGCAGCTGGGGTAACGAAGACTTATTAGACCTCCAACGCATTTTCGCTGGCGCAGCTGGTCCTTTTTTGGACCTTGCGCCATGAAACCCAACAATCAATCAACCCATTTTCGCAGTGATCAGTTCCACTAACGTTACAACAATCAGCTAGCACTCGGATAGTCAACGCGATAGTGAAGTTGCAGGCGTTCGTATTCTTTGGATGTAGAAAAGTAAGTAAATACCATCTTCCTGTTGTGTGCCTTGTAATTGAAAAACTTAAGTGAGCCATCCATTTTAGCGATGTCCTTGATAAAAGTAGCAGACTGTTGACGTCATTAATATTTAGAACTTTTTTGAATAAATATCAAATAAATCCATTTAAGAACAAATTTGTTCGTCATTTTCTATAAATAAGGACGAATTGGTTGAGCCATTTTTCGGATGACCTTCAGAGTGTTGAAGGACACAGTGGAACGACTTTTGCGTATATGAAATTTATTTACAAATATTGCGAAAAAAATCTGCTTCTCAGATCGAATACTAAATGCAGGTACGTATTTTAATTAACGTCACACTGGAACAACACAACGGGCTATTCGAATACTAAATGGAAGAATTTTTAAAGGCAAATTGAAATCTGATATCAAAGAGATCTAAAATAACCCAAGTAGTTAACAATAATAAATAGTTTCTTACAAATAAATATCAATTGATTTAGTTCATTAAAACGAAATAATTTGAATTGATCAATGACGTACTAAGCGACACCCACAAGAATATTACGTTTGCAACTAAATTTTGTAATTTGTGTGTAGTGAAAGGAAATGTGAAGTAGAATATGTAACGCTGATTCAACTCGGTGTCATTTGTCGAAATCGGTTAAGGACAACCTTTGTTTGCCCAAATCGACAAATCTTGATGCAAAATTTTCTCACCGAAATTATGGTGTCTTGAAGACCCTTTTTCAAATAATCACAAACTCAAAGAACACACATAGTAAGAGTGATTATTGTAGGTCTTGACATGAATGTAAAATTGAGTGATAATTTTTAAGGGCCGCTCTGCTGAATTTGTCTTATTGATAGCGTAGATATTTTATTATTAGCTTTTAAGCGTAAGCTAATCTACCGTACGCAGCCGCACAATTTAATGATACAATTTTTAGCATCAGCAAATAGAGTAAACAAAAGTTCTGATGTTTTTATTTTTTATACACCACCCAGGTCATAAGTTTTTCAAACGTGTTCCCAGTGCAATTCCCAATACCATCGTTTTACTTATCTAGAGCAAGAGAAAATTAAAGATATATATTACATTTTAACAACTGCGATGGTATATTCAACAATTTAATATTCTGTGTTCTACATTCAAATTACGATGAAAATCAAATGTTTTGCGTATTTAATACAGGATGTTTCTACAGTAACTATTCATTTCTTCGAAGAAGCATTTCTACTTCTCTGTTACTAATGAATTATTAAAACAACTAATCTTGATACAATAGCACATTCATATCACACACCAATCACGGAAAACCTTTTCCAAGGTAGGTGTAATCTTAGCTACGATCCGCTCTTTAAAGTTGATAAATGCTGTTAATCTCAATTGTGTACACAAGAAACGTAAAGGCCCAAAATGTGGTTCAACTTATTCCTTAGTTTGATGCAGTAAGTCCGGGCGCTTGTTGCAAAATTAAGTTCTGTTGTGTTGAGGCACACGAAAGATCCAGCAAAGGAAACAGGGACCGTGCGTGCTGCTTTGAAGAAACCCCTCCCGAAATCCTACTATTGCTTATTGATGCTCAGGTTTTAGCATGAAACCTCGAAAAGAAAATCACCTTTCAATAGGTAGTTATCCTCTACATTAAACATACATTAATTTGTACCCTGTTTGCCAGAAAGCATCAAATCAAAATGAGAGAAACATGGATTTTTCTGTATTTAGCATCAATGAGACTCCGATTTTCCTAAGGGGCCACCTGGTTCAGTGGGTATGTCCACTGCACTAGCAACCTTCGAGTTGTAGGCGGCGCAGGTTCGATTCCTGTCAGGTGCATTCCGCCCTGAGTGTATTTCTCTCTTCTGTGTGAGTAAAAACTTTCATTGTGTGTCTATTACTTGATATTGTATGTCTTGTGCCTGGCGCAGCATGGCCAAATATGACCCTTGCGCCATAAAACCCCCCAAACCAACCAACCGATTTTCCTAGGCTTTTCTCGTTGATCTGTTGCGTTTTTAACACCGCCGGTTGATAAAAAAAGGAGTGGGAAGCTTTTATTTTGTTCCCTAATTTATATCTTCTCCTTGCGCCATATAAAATCTCAACCAACCTAATTTCTATCAAATGAGTTAAAATATACAGCTCAGAAGTTTGATATTTATTGAATTATTTTTAGGATGAACCGTGGGTGGCAGGAAAAAGTTGACGTGCCAAGGGTTCCCCCAGCCCTGGACTAAAGTTTTGGTGATTAAGTATGAATAATTAAATGTGCCCCAGTTTCATGAAAGTATTGTTTAAGAAAAGCAGAGAATTCAACCCATTGTTACGATCAGATTGATTTTCGGCCATTGATAAGAAACAATTTGAACGAATAATTTCAGTTTCAAGACCAGTTATTCTTTCGGTTTGTCCTCAATTGTCAATAAAGGCCGACTAAAATGTTCACAAAATAATCTTGATATCAGGATGTCCACAAATGAGTTCGTCGACTCCTTGTGGCAAGAGTTGTAGAATATGCAAGTCACCAACAAATTGCATTCTGTAAAACCCACCATCCATCAGTGGTCAGTGTGTCCAGTGCGGAGGATTGCTATGTCAAACTGACACATTGGACACTCACGATTCACCCATCGTCATCTTTTACTAGGAGAGAGCGCACCCAATTGCAACTCATGCTCTACTCCATTTTCTGTTTATCATATTTTAATTGTTCTGTTTTTAATCATCAACGTCTCAAATTTTTTAAAAGTACAATTTTGAATCTAAGATTTGATTGGGGAAAATCCCCATTCAAACCTTTTCGTATTTTTAAGTTCAGTTGGGTTTTTAAATCTCGTCTAATTTTTCCAATTTCAAAATGACTCTTAAATCTATTTTATCAAATTCTTTAATAATTCAATCTTAAATTTCACTTTCAAAATTTTATGCATAGGTAAATGCTACAAACGATGATGGTCTTGTTTTATCATCTGACTATTGTTCGAATATTTTAATTTTCATCTCCGTATTTTTCATGCTTTAAATCTACCTTTTATCTTTGTCTTGGACTTTTAATTCTTAAATATTTTATACTTTTATTGGGTTATATTCCGTCTTGTGTTTGGCGCAGCTTCTCCGCTTTTGGACCTTGCGCCATAAAACCCTAATATCCAATCCACAAAATCGATCGAAAAGAACTAAACAGGAGCAAGAGGAAACAAAGTGAATTTACATTTTTTCTATTTTTGTGTTCATCTTAAAAGCAATACAGGATGCTTTCTTCTGTCGAAAAATATCGATCCAGATAGAATATTCAAACGATTATGAATCCTATCAAGATTACTGTCAGTTTCAGCAACAAAATCAAAGCAAGTTTATTAATTTCGATGAATAAAGGCTCGATGGAAATAATAGCGAAATACTTTCAATATTTTGCGGTCGGTCATCTAGAAATCTCAATAGCTTTCGCAATTGAGTTGATGCTTGCTATCACACCATGAGGCATATACCCCAAGCGTAGGAACGAGTTTTGTAAGCCACCATTATCGTGAAAAGCTATATAAGATTGAGTTGCAATTATCTCAAATAGAGTATCTAATTTTGTATTCAAAGGGTCATTAAGTTAATAGGACGCATCTATTTATAGGAGAAAATTTCTAATTGAGAGATGCTTTCAATATTATGAGACAAGATTTTCTTTTAAAAACTTTGCAGGGTTGGTTAGATTAAGTGGCAAGATATTTTTTTGGATGCTTTTTGCAACTGTTAATGAGGCTTTGGGATTAAAAGGCCGCGCGGTATTTGGGGCACATCCTCCACGCTCGTGCAACGTGCACTTTTGGTTTTGTGAATTCAGACAGATTGGGGAGTCTTAGCAATCAGAAAACAACTTTAGGAACCTAAATATTTTTCATACATTTATTAGGTAATGTAGTTTTCGTAAATGCACTCTCGGGCGAAAAACACTTGCAAGATCCATTAAATCCATAAGCAAATTAAATTTTAGTTAACCTACGCATTTATTTGTATGTTTATTTGCGTGGACACTTCATTGAAAGCATTTAATCTCAGGGGTGCCCATCCCCTCAAGCCCAATGGCGCAAATCCCACCAAATTTTTCTTTACCGCCCCCTCAAATCCAGTTAACCATACAACATTTATTGGAATCTCAAATTTCCAACTGAATTCACACAAAGCTCTACATTTCGTATTTTGTAAATCAGTTAGAGTAAATAAAATTAAGAGATAAATTTAGCTGAGATAAATAAAACCAGAGCACCTAGGAAAATGAGGAGTTTATATTCATAACAGCAATTTCATGTATAAACAATGATATTACTTACACTTTGCAAATAAAAATAACTATAATATAGTAAAATCAGTTGTTTTGAAAGATTATGAATGTTATATGAATAAAACAAATACACTCAAACCTGTTTTTGTGCGATCTTTTTTTGTGTGATTTTTTTTTGTGCGGTATATGAAAATTTCAATCAAATTAGAACACAATTGACGAAGTTATCAATAAAAAAAAATCAGTAGGTTTGATCGGCTATTTAGTTTTTTCGATTTTAGATATTTCATCACATTACATAAGTACTAGTATTTCTAAATCAGGTTCCAAAAGGTTTGACGAGATTCCAAGTAGCTGCCAAGCCTCGTGTCTTGATTTCGTTTAAAAAAGCAATTCCTAGTTATTTCGTAAGGTTTTGAGTTATTTTCTACGTGAGACTTTTTTTATGCGGTCCCTATTCACCGCATAAAAAAAATACTTTTTAAATGTGTTGCGAAAAATATTTTTTATAGCTACTCATGAAGTTTTGTGCGATTTTTTTTTATGCGTTTTCTTTTATGCGGTCCCTTCCACAGCACAAAAACAGGTTTGAGTGTATTTTACCTTGACCTTTTGTATAAGAATAATTTTCATATTCATAAAAAACTCTTAAATTGAGTGAATGGAAGAACAGAATATAAAAAAAATTGAACACATCAATAAAGATCAATAATCCAATAATCAGATATTGAAAAAACGAACTAAATGTGTAAAAACTAATATGAGTATTATCGTAATGTTTACATGAGTTGCGTAAGTATTTATAAAACCTTAAAAACTAAGTTGTTTTATAGTGACAACAGATATCTTATGCGGAGGGAAGAGGAAACTTTCGAACACTCTAGGTTGAAAAAAATTTATAGTCTGACCAGAAAATAAATTATTTAAGTTACAGGGATTTATGTACTATTTATATAAGATTTTAACAGAAGAAGCTTTATTCTCTGGGCACTTGATATGGCAAACTTTTCGATAATTTCTTCATTTGTGATTTTTTTTGAGAATGCCATTCTCAGATGATAGTTTGACAACCAATCGTCCTCTAAGCTGCTTCTTAACCTGTTCCTTACAATCTTTAAACGGCTCATCGTCCTTTCGGCTGAGCAACTTGTGACAGGTAGCGATAAAAGGATACGATACAGCATGGTGAGTTGAGGAAATGCTGATATACTGCAAGCATCTGTAAGGCCTAATAAAGCCTCTTTTCACCCACTTATCAACAGACAAAAGCAACTCATGGTCTGAATCTTCCTCATCACCATTCTTTACGGACTTCAACTTCATTTCCACCTTCACCTCCTGAAACGTCAGATTCCCTGTCTGGTGTCCTATTTTTACACTTTTCTTTCTCTAAAAGCAGGTAGGAAATGTCCATTTCTGAGTAAGTAACCTTATACACATTTACGAAAGTTTCTAGCTCCTATTATTTGGTCACTATCAAGATCGTAAAACCCACACAAGTCTCACTGATGAAGAATCAGGCAAGAATTTATATCCCTGCTTTTCTTTTTCTCTTGCAATTTTCAAAATTCCTTCACGTGAAAGCACTACCATTTGTGAGATTATACTGGAAAGAGAACTGTCAGAGAATCTGTCATTGAGTTGTTTAATAAGTGAATCTAGTACATGAAAATAAACTTCCACTTTGATCCTCTTAAGAGGAGCATCTATTCTTTCATAGATAGCCATTTCATCCATAAACCTCTTACGTTTTCTGCTTCTGTGGTGGGGTTGCGAAATATTATTCACATCAGCAAAGGCAAGAATGGAATCATTCACTTTATTCCACTCCGACTCACTTCGCATTTTTACAAGTTTAGCTTTGGTTTCAGCAACAAGTTTGACACTGTTATAATCAACTATTTTTTATTGTAGAACAATTGTGATTGGTGACAACACTTTGAAAATAGCTGAGGCAACATGTATTGAACACAAATGTTTTCAAAATCGGTCATTTGTTTCAACAGGCCAGTTGCCAGTGCCTTTACGTCATAAGCAGCTTTTTTGTCCATGGACAAACTATGCAACGTCTCCTTTATTGTGTCAGCAGGTGACAACTGTTTGCAGTGCATCATTTCTGCTTGACCATCTTGTAGTTTGCACTCTTTTCAGTCTCCTCTTTTTGGTTGAACCCTTTTCCAAGTTTGCATTGTATGACCTGACATGAAGACATAATTCCTCTAAAAGAGAAAATAGATTTTTCATCTGGGGGCATATGTCCATAGATTTTTCCACAACTAACGCAAATCTGTGCGAAGAACACCATATATAGAGCTCTTTGGGATATTCTCTTTGGATTAGCTCTTTTGCACCATTGAATTTTCCTCTCATATTACCAGCCCCATCCATACTTTGACCAACAATTCCACTTGGATCAAGACCACGTAAATTCAGGCATTTCATTATTTCTTTAAAAAGATTTTGGCCTGTGGTATCTCCACTAGTGAAAACCTTAATGAGCCGCTCTTCAGGTTTGACATTTTCCTTTGGAGCACCATGTGGGTCAATATGCTCAATATAACGAACCACTAATGATGAACATTCTTTTTTACTAATGTCTTGAGTTAGTCTAGAATAATAGAATAAATGTTAGTCGTTTTTATACTATATATGATTTTTGAAGCAACGATGTCACTCATTATGTTAATTACATCATAAAGGTTTCGATAACTCAAGAAATTAGACCCTAGCTTTCCTTTTTCAGTTCTAACTTTATCAAATTTTTCAAGGTATACCTTAGCAGGACTATATTTACTCAGTAGCCTGAAAAGACCTGAGTTTTCCTTTTGCTACATCTTTTTTACGAAATCCAAGCATTTCTTCACTTAAATATCGACAACAATCGATGACAACAGACAACACCTCTCGATTGTGATGGACTAACTGATCTGATTGTTCAGCTAAACGTGAATCAATCCTCTTTTGAGAGATCCATTGGATCCTTGCAATTTGCGCTGATAAGAGGGTTTTAGATTTTTCATGGGAGCACAATATTCCGGTCCCCCTAAGCTCTGTCCATCCTCTATAGCCAACTGTTCCCCATATTGACTGTCCGCTTGGGAGGGAAAACAGAGTACATGGAAAGCGAAATACGGCATCTTTTTCTTGACTATATACCAGCCATTTTCTAACTTTCACACTTTTATTTGGTAAAACTTCATTCTTCATGATGGGTTGAATTTTCTTACACCTGTTGAAGGAAAAGGAACAAGACAAATCTTGATTTTCCAAATATAGTGCTTTATTTATTTTCTCAGCTGACAGTTTGATGTTGGCATATGCTGGATCTCTTGGGTTTTTCAATCTATCATCAGGAGAATCTTCAGTTGAGTTTCCTCTTGTTGAATGGAAACTGAAGGCCTTTTAACAGATGGATTGCTACATGATTCTACTTCTCCGTGTCCTAATTCAGTTTCATCAACTTCTTCCTAACTTTCATTTTCATCAAGGTTTTCAAAATCTACGCCTTGGGTCATACTTGATGAAGATGGTTGTATTTCTAAATCTTCTCTCTCCCTCTCTCAAAATTCCTTTCCTTCTCCGAGACAGACTACACAAAACGTACACGGCTAGACGGCTACCTGCATTCAACTGGTGACTTAACTTTATCTTGTCTATGGGACTACTAGCGATCCACATGACGTAACGGCGACGGACGAAAAACTTCAAGGTGACAGATGTTTATGAATGGGCAGGGTTTCAGCGCTGCCAACTAAGTGTTGCTCAATAAAAAATTATGGAATAACTTATAGTGAAATTGTTGTCATAGCAGGAAACAGTAGTCTTTTAAACAAATTCAGAGATAGTCTAATTACTTATGAATATATATATATAACAATAAAAAGGTTTCTTAATAAATAATTTTTTGCTCGAAAAATTTCCAAAAAAACCGCCCTGAAAAATCTTTCCCCCCCAAAAAAATTCTGATGGCGCAATTTGCGCCATGATTCCCCTGTGGGCACCCCCTGTTTAATCTCATCCAAATACCTACGAAATGCAATCGAAATGCGCATTTATTTAAAGCAAAGCAGTCACTAACTTGGCTACAAAGCAGGGCTCTTATAAATCTAGCTTTCTTCAAATTATTACTTGCTGCGGGATTTTTCGTCCATCTCGTTCCAGTATGAAATCAGATAAGACTTTATCTCGAATTCCTGGGTTAAAATTCCAAATTATGCTTTGTTGGATACCTGGTCATGTAGGCATTTCGAGACCATATATCCATAGACAAATCCGATTTGGAATTTCAAATCCAACCCTAAAAAACCTTTTGGGAAAATTCTTATAATAAAAATTTGTTTTTATTCATTTTTGACATCGGTTTTGTGAATTTTATTTAGATTTTTTACATTGACTAGTTTCAATTCAAAATTATAAATAGATAAATTTTATAAGTCTTTATTTTGTCTAGAATTTTTTTGTCTTGCTTCTGGCGCAACATGACCATGTATGGCCTTTGCACCATAAAAATCCAATCAACCTGGGTTAAAATTAACGACTGAAATATTTTGCATTCATAGTTCGTTTCTTGAACTACTTATTTCGCCTCACATCAGCATCGCATCGGTCTGATCTCGGATAGAGTGGCAATTTTTGGCTCTTTCAGATCTGTAAAGTAAAATGTCATTCCAAAATTGAGAGCTATTCTAATTTCAGAGTAACTTTTATTTAAAAACTAATAAAAGACTTCCTCACCTAAATGGAAAAACTTTTTCAAAAAGGTTCATGATCCAAAAAGTGAAGATCTTCACCTTCTAATGAAATAGACGGAGCATGTGGGCGGACTCGCTGTCATCTCTGAAGGGTAAATCACCTGGACTTACGAATTGAGGAGGCCGATTGGTTGTCGAATCGCTGACTAGTGTTTTTGATGACTGGATAATCACTTTAGCCAATCAATATTTTAGAATTCAACAACCACGTGACAGATCTTGAAATCGAGCAACTGGAAGAACTAACATTAAGCTGCGGGCTCCGTCTATTTCATTAGAAGGTTCACGAGAGGTACCTGGTGAGTACAATTCGAGAGCTCTGAAACGAAATGTTAATTCATAGGTCCATTTCGAAGCATTTTGTAAGTTTCAGTCTTGTTTCGAACATTGTTTCCCAAAGTGGGCTCTTGTTGCGGTGTGCAAGCTTGGAGAGGGGTGCTAGTTCAGGTGTAACCTCGTCATATGACCATGATTCTAAATTACGTGTTGTCCTCGGACTTTTCCTTTCGGGATTGATCCCGGACCGTCACCAATAGCTAGGGTTACCATAAATTCTCGACCCGAATCCCGGACACTTTTTGGGGGGGAAGTAAAAACAAGTTTGAACAATACATTTTTATTCAAATAATTTTATGTGAATTAAATACATCAACTTCTCAAACTTTGCTGTTCTTTATTTACTTTACCTAAACAAACAAAAACTAAAACTCAACTTACTATAATCATGTTTGATTTACGTTGCAGAATATTTATTGTACTCATTGTTTTTGCAACACTTAAACGTCCTTATACTTAATTTGAACTTGTACTGGATCCTGCGTCTTCTGTTTTCCCGTCTTGTACTTGAGTATTTTTATACTTTTCAGATGAGATTACTTTTCCGAGAAACCTTGTCACGCGACTTTGTCATGGAAGCCGCCGGAAGACAGCGTTTACTTTGATGTTTAACAACTCCCTCACAACTGAAATGGACCGTCTTCCTCGTTCAGCCGACCATACATTACCCATAATTGAAAAACCCTTTCTGGCTGATGCTGACGTACCTGGCAGGCACATCCCAAATTCCACTAACTTGAAAAGGTTGTACAAGTCAGTGGTACACTTTGACGCTAACTCAATCACTTCCTTCCACTTTTCTTGAGTATTGAACTTTTCTTCCTCAGGATGGGCTTCCTACTCGGGTTATAATCTACTCATTAAGTTGCAGAATAGTGTACGCTCATCAAATAGTTCGTCCATATTGATTGAATCAGGCACTACACTGTTTACAGCCATTGCACTCTTCAGGTTCTGACCAGGTCACTTCACTTTTCAAGGTCAACCATGAAAATGTGTCTGCTTTGTCGAAACTAGACTTCCATAGCTCCAAATATTTGATTCCATTTTCATAAAATTCTAATACACTCTTAAAAAACTTGTCCTCTTCGACCGCTCCTTCAGACTTAAGTTTGATTAGCAGTTGTCTAGCTCCAAACGGTACAAATCTGTCTTCCTCTCCTCCAGCTTTGTTATCAATTCTAGGTAGGCTTGCGACGCCTCTGAAGCACTGTCATCCTGTTCTACTTTTAAAATCGTTTTTTGGAACATTGGAGTGTTCCATGAACAAACATCAGGCATAGTTCATTAACTGGATTGCTGAAAAAATCTGTCAACAGTTTTGGGCTGCACTCATTTGATTGAAAATAGAGTTCAGTGGACTGAACTGAGAGAATCCTTTCTAGAGCAGGCATCAAACTCAAAAATCTTGTACTGTTGTGAGATGTCTTTTCAATTCAACACTGACGAATTCACAGAACTCTTTCATATTGGTTACCCTCACAGTGTATTGATAAAAAAAACTTGTAGTTTCACAACAATGGCCTCAACATCCACAGGAAGAACATGACATGCTGTTTGTACAGCATTATGCACAATGTCAGCTGAGCACCCAATTCCAAGAAGAGACCGCTCTAATTTTAGCTGCAATTTTTGAAAAACATTGCCTTCACCACACCTCTTAACCCTGCCAAATTGGTATTGGTGTTGTCAGCACAGAGGCACACTACTTTTGACTGAAGCGAATATTTCTGGATGCACTTTAAAACGTGATCAAACAAAATGTCACCTGTTTCACCTGGCACTTCGTCAAAATAGAGCAGTTTTACATTAACTCCATCACTTAAAGTAAAATACCTAACAGTAGGAGTCCATTTCACGTCTTTGTTGTTGGAACAATCAATGGTGATTTTACATAATTAAGGTCCTTCAGATCATTCCATATTTCCTGAAATATGTACGGAGAGATTACATTGACTATTATAGCCTCTGTTTTTGTACGAGCTGCTGAAAATTTTGACTCAAACAATTTTTTTAATAGTTTTGAAGTGCAATCACTTGTTTTAAAACTCAATTCGTGTGTAGCAGTATGATAGGCAAATGTTATCTCTTTTGCAGCACATTGTAACTCACTGTCTCCTTCAACCTTGTTTTTAAAATAATTAGTAATGTAAAATAATTAGGATGAAGCTGCACTAACCGCTTTTTTGTCTACCACTTAAATGTTCTTCAATGTCAAGTCGTTCCTTGTATTCCAATGAAAACTGATTTACATATCAGGCACCGTACATCTCCAGTGCTGTTTTCACACAATTTTAGAAATTTGTAGTCATTTTGAAGTTTTTCAGTAAACACACTTTCTTTTCGGGCCATTTTAAACTCTTAACACGTAACTCTCAATTCATCAAACACAAAACTTAAAGTTATAAAACAATAGTGAACAACTGTAATCTTTCAACGGACAAAGGAAAAAATAGACTGGCACGTAGTTCACGCACGGCAAACTGGCTGAAACTGGTTCGTGAAAGCCTGGCACCATCAGCGTTGCCAACCGCTCTAGGCGAGACAACGAAATTTCTCCCCCTCATTGAACCCATCCGAAATCCCGGACATTTTTCAAAACCGGACGCTTCCCCGTATACAGTATCGAATCTCGTACTGTCCGGGGTAATCCCGGTCGTATGGTAAGCCTACCAATAGCCCGTTGTCGTGTTCCAGTGCGACGGTATTTAAAATACTTACCTACGTACTCTTGTGTTAATACCTTCCTTAATGAATTGACTATTCGAGGGCAAATGTTTATCACAGTGTGAATGGCTAACGCTAAAAGATCCCTTCACGGATAAACATCATTTATCAAACGCCTTAACTTATCTATTAATAACGAAAATAAATGGGACCACCTTAAAACGAGTTTAAGCAAACCCTTTGTTCTTAAAGCATTTCCCCTTTACTCTGTATCAAAACATCCTCTGAAACAAACATTTATCTTCGATGGGAGACTTCAAACTGACAGAAAATCCTGGTTTGTTTTCCTAACTGTTTGAAAACTTCCAGATCGATAATCAATTGTGCTTTTGCTGAGACTGCTCGAAACGTCTGGTCCCGTTCAAGTGGAATTGACTCAATTTGTATTTAAAATATCAACATTAATAAAGTTGTTTTTCCAAATTTTCTTTTCTGCCCTTTTGTATAGGGTTAATTTCAAAGGTCATTGGTTTATTTAGTAAAACACAAAAGAATACATGTTGCAAATATTGTTCTTTTACATAAAATAAATAAGTTAAGAACTGTACCACATTAAAATTGTAATTATCATTCAATTAAAACGCGATTCTTCTGATAAAACACATGAAAGGTATACATGATGTCATACATAATATAACATAATATATGTACAACTCTTATTTGTTGAGAACGGGATGAAAAGATGCATTCTTAACAATTAAAGATGTTTATTTCCAAGTTAATCACATCTTTCCATTGGGCGTGACCTCAAGAGTCGTGGATCTCTGAGAACAACTTCGGCCACTAGACATCGTGCTACTTGTTATTTCCTGGATCAGGAAATGGCATCTGTTCTCGTCATTTATCCCACACTCCTAATACAGCTAGGTCCTCCTGTTGGACACGAAATGGCACAATCTGGAAAATACGAAAGAAAAAATCTGAGTTGAGCATGTTTGGGATGCTCTTGAACATTTTGTGTTTCTTATTTACATCATATAGCAATTTTGTTCTACTTTGGGTTGATTTCTACTAGCAGCGATTTGTTGGAAAGCATCCTTTCGTCGTTTGCAGTAGTACTGCGGATTTTCATCGTGTGCAGTGATAAGCTACTTGACTACGGGTTTTCGTCGTGTGCAGGCGTTGATCATCGTGACTGCGGGTGTTTTCATCGTGTGGCTGTCTTGAGAAGCTGCATTCGTCGTCTTCAATCATGTATGTCGTCGAGATCTGCGTAGTAGAAATCGATAATACAAAAATACAATGGAAGAAAAGTGTTCGAAACAATTTTAGTTATTTAAGTCTTGTGAATGCAAAATACGAAGTTTTTAATTGAATCAGGCTTTCATGTGGTTGGCAGCAGTTCAAGTACGGTTAGAATCTCAGCTGGTGCTTTAGTAAACAAAATTTTTTGTTGATAGGAGGTGATATTATATATCTTGCACTTCTGTATCCAAAAATAAATTAATAGAATATGTACCTTTCAGTTACATGTGCGAACAGTTTCAATAATATTTTTCAATGAAAAAAACACTCCACCTTGAGAAGGCATAGGCAAACACTCTTAAAAAGAATTTGATGCAACAGGAAATGGAATTCTTTCTCGCGTAGCGTGAATCAGTTTCGTTTGAAGAAAAAGAATGGTTTTCGTTTTAACTAAGCATGTGATATGGTAAACCAGAATCACTTGATTAACAAGCTGTTGATGCATTTTAGTTTCGTCGTTATTCAATGAATGATCGTAAGGAAATTATGTCAGCCGTTGTGTTTGGGCGGAAATTTGTTTCGTCTTCACTTCGATCATCGTCAGAATTTGATTGCGCACACTGATCGAAGTCTGAGGCCCCGTTCACATGGACTTTTTCCAACGCGCGTTTGATAAGAATTTTCAAGCGCTATCATGTGAACACCTCTTGGGCTTTTTTAAGGTCAGTTTCCGTTATGCATTAAATTGTTTTTTATTCCCTTAAACCAAGTTTCTATCTTTTGAATGGTTAAAGATAGAGTCAAATTTTCAACCGATTTCAAATCAGCGTCAAATTTTACGTTAAATCGATACCAAAATCATGATTTTCTTTGAAAAAATTATTTCTTTTATAAATAGTCGCAACTAATCTTTTTTCAGATATTCCTGTTATACTAAGCGTAAGCATTGCCTTGTTTTTAAAGGGAATGTCACTTTAAGATATTTTGTTGCCCCTTATCAACTGTTTTAATTTTATAGCCATTAAAAATAGGATGAAAATCTTTCTTTCCCAACCTAAAAAAAATTGATTTCTCTGTATTCACAAGAGCCTGGATTTGGTTAACTTAGAAATGTATAATGAGCAATAAAATTGCCTAAAATAATCTAAAAAATATTCGAAACGACATAAAAATTTGACATTCTTTCGATTTGTAAAACATCCGTTCCCTATTTGCCTGTGAATAAAGTGTTTTTGAACTTAAATCTTTGTACATAAATAAATGCAATATAATCGACTTGCTGACCAGAAGTGACAAACTAAACAGGTAAATCTTTCGTAACATAGTATACGATGCGTTTCGGTGCAAATGCCATCAACCTCGGATGTAAATTTTTGCACGTTAGCCTTTCGTAGGTTTTTCAAAATTTTCCGAATGAAGGGATTATTTTGGACCTAGGAACCGGTATGAACCAGCGGATCACAGAGAAACAGTGTTTTATGTAGTTCAAATTGTGGCATTAAGCATTTTCATTAACTATAAAAACCTAAAGCATTCGTTTTTTACTGTCAATACTAGAGAAAAAAACTATAACCTTCACTCTCCAGTATCGATGATTCACTAACTAATAAAAATAGTAAGGATTTGTTGTGTTAAGTGGTGATCACGGATTTTTTGGGCTCAAGAAGCTAGCAGATGAGTGATTTGTAATGTGTTTAAGCGTAAGTAAAAGCGAAACTGCGTATGAAAAATTGGAATATTTCTATAAAACTTTGATTAAAACGAAACTAACTGGAAAATGACCAATTTTCTTAAAATTTTAATTGACAGTGTAAAGTAAAAATATATCCCCCAAAACCTACATTTCTAGAACCAGGAAATGGAAACGGAATTTCTGTTTATATGGTATCGTCTACGAAGTACTATCAAAAAGATGACACGAAAACAAAATCCGGCACTGGTGATAACCTTTCTTTTTTTATGCTATTTTTGCAGGTTTTTATCGTGTTTCCTACGATCTATAGCTAATTTTTATTTAATTTTCCTTCAAATAAATCTCTATTTTTTAAAACCTATCTATAAACATTTTAATGTATCAGCACAAATAACACATAACAATAATTAGTTTTTTAATTTTTAACACAATTTTCCCTGAGTTCTGACTATCCGAAACGAAAAATAACCCTCCAACCTACCCTCTTTTAGGGGTTTTGTATCACAAATGGAATAACGACTGGGAAATATTTCAACTAAAATTTGATTAAAACCCACGATGAAACGAGAAAATTATGTTAAAACTAAAAAAATCTCGATGAAAAACCAAAAAACTGTATATATCGAAAACCAGAAGATTGCTAATAGAATTTGCGTCTACACGTAAGTAGTGGGAAAATGCGGGTTCTAAAACAGTGGTGGAGAAGGTGGAGAAAGCGAGTGGAGTTGAGTTGTACCGGAAGTGACGTCATGACAGGAAGTGGAGTTGAGTTGTACCGGAAGTGACGTCATAACCGAAAGGGGAGTTGAGCTGTACCGGAAGTGACGTCATACAAAACGGAGTTGAGTTGTTAGTTTCGTTTTCAATTTTGAGTTGGGTTGAGTTGTTTTCTTCCTGCTTCGAGTGGAGTTGAGTTGTTAGTTTCGGTTTCTCGGATTTCGCCGAATAACACGTGTTTACGTTTTGGACTTGCGAATTTCAGAGGGGTTGGATTTAAGAGCTGATTTTTCTGTAACTCGTAGCGCCATCTATTAGTACTTTTTTGAGTAAAAATAATAAAATCTTTAAAACATATTTTTAAAAAACTAAAAGATGTGATATTTTTTGCTGGGATCGAACTGACTACCAAAAAGTACTCGTAATCGAGTGTTAGTTGGATGAGATTATAACCACTCGGCCACGAATACCTGGTTACTTACCGAAATATAATCAATTTAAATCGGAATACATTAAGTGCGTAATTGGCTGTTAAAATAGTATAGATTGCTCCACCACATCGATTGCTCCACCACATCAATAAGTTCGATTAGTTTTTATCTGCGTTTCTGACATAGAAAGGTGAATGTGGTGGAGAATGACGTCATTCTAACGTGTTCAAACGTGGAATCAAACACGTGGTGGGGATGGAGAATGACGTCATTCTAACGTGTTCAAACGCGAGATCAAACACATGTGGTAGGCAATGAAGTCACTCGAGAGTAGAGTAGAGTTGAGTAGTAAGTTTACCTCCGCGTTTCTGACATGAAAACGTGAATGTGGAGAAGAAAAGTTTTACTACCGAATATGGCAATGGTATGTAATAAGGTTATTTGTGGACTCGCAGAATGGCAACACCTGGACCCATTCTAACAGGTCTGACCAGTAAGATTCTTTTGACTGCAAAATATCCCAGAGGAGGACGTGTCGCTGCCCTGAAATCTTGGAAGTGATATCACTTGTATCTTCAAACGTGTTCATTCCTGTTCCTTAGTGCTTTTAGTGGAAAAACATGAAGCGATCATTTCCTTTTGGATATACTTTACCCTTTACAGATCAAAAAGTGAATATGCATTCTGGGGTCGATGTACTTTCATCTCAAGTATCTGATTCATCAATGAATGAACTAGGTCCAAATAGCTTCCATTTGGGTGATACCAAATTTGCTGTTGTCTCTTGCTTCAAGGGAATTATCCGCGTGCATATTCGTCATTATTACAGAGACAGCAGGGAGTGCTGCAGCCTTCCAGAGAGGGAGTTTCTTTGCTTCCTAAAGTCTGGACGAAGCAATTCCTAGCTTTCGCTCAAAGAACGCTAGCGATGTTATTATCGTTTCAAGAAGCCTTTTACTCTCCAAAGAAATTCGGGGAAACGAGAAATGTGTGAGTTTTCAAAATATGTTTCAAAAGAAAGACTGCTTTTCAACTAACTGCAACGCGCATTCTTCTCTCTGTGAAACAATTGGATCGACTGGAAGCTGTATCGGAGGAAATTACTGAAGCCATTAATGAAGGATTTGTTAATGAATCCCTCGATTATTTTGTGAAAGAAGAATTCGTGAAACGTGGAGCAGGAACCGATGAGAAATATTACGGCGATCCTGATAGATCTGAGAAAGTGAGCGAACTTACCGACAGAGTGGCTAAACATCTAAAAGTACTCATTTCGGAAAAAATAAGGAAAATGATGAATTGTTTTGGATGTGAAAACAACTTTGAAAATCAACTTGGGCATGAATGTATGACTATGAGTTTAAGTGAACGTTACGATCGGTATTTCCTAAACGCTTTATATGAAATCGACTGGAATAGATTCGGAGAAACTTTAACTTCGGAGAATATGTCCTTGAGGTATTTATTCTTTGATTTTGACGTTCTACGTTTTGTAAATACAACAACTCTGTACGAAACAGTACGGAGGCTTTATGTTAATGATAAATCTGTTAGTTTTACATGTTAAAGAATATAAATATGTTTTGTATATATATGTATAATCAATAAATTCTTTGTTTATCTTTTTCAAATGTGTCTCTATTTTAAAATGTATAAGTACTTATTTTATTACTTTTCTTTTTTTTGTATTTGTATACATACTTTTACTTACTGCAGTGTCATTTGACACATTTAGAATTGTATATTATACAGTTTGTTATTAGAACTAAAAAAATGACAAACAAGTAACATATTTCTGTAAAAGACAAGTTTATTCAAACACAGACATGTACACAAATAAACATTCCCTTACAAGCTTCCGTGTATTTAACATTTAACAGATTGCAAGTTCACAAATTGAATAGATTTGTAACATTGACATTTTTTTCTCTTTCAAAGATTTTCTGAAAACTTTCTAGAGATCTTTGACGCGGCTGTTTCTGTTTTGGAGAATGAATTGTAATTTTTCTTTCTCCAGGTAGATGTAATTCCATTGTATCATTACACATATTTAAAGAGTAATCATCTATGATTCCATCACTATCACAAATTGTTACATAACCTTTATCGAGTATCATTGTAAGGCCAAATATGAATGCTGAGATTCCCATGAAAATAAGAACAGAAAATGCTCTTCTCTGGATGAGTTCCATTGCTTGAAATGAGACATAGACCTTGATTATAATCAATATATACTGCTTGAAACTTGAAAGCCTCATCTACTTATGGATTTTTATAGCGGGGAAATAACTGATGATTTACAGAGGAAGCCAATTACAGACTCGTTTTGGGGTTGGGGTAGGCATCACTTCTTTCATTACCCTCACTGCCTTACCGAGTTGTTGAGGTATAGCAAATTTATTTTTTACAAAGGAACTGGGGAAGTTAATTTCCTTAAGTGCATCTTTAAACTGTTCTTGTCCATTCACGTACTTATCCGTCTTTCTTTTTCGCACTAAACGGTCTATCAGGTCAACAATATTAGAACTTTTCACTATTTTACCTTTATACACAAATTCTCCATTAGGCATCCAAGAAACAACCTCTTTATTGCGTTTTAAATAAAGAATAATATTTGTAGTTAATCCAATTAAGTTTTTGGGAACGGTCTTGAGCACCAACTCCACATTTAACGTTCTTTCTTTCTCATTCGCAATATCTGTTTCCTTCTCTGGATTATCTGACAGTTCTGAATTAATTGTTACAGATGGTGGATTCAATACATTCACGTTAATCCTCCTCTGCAATACTTGATTGTATAACTTAATTTTTTCATCATCATCCATTTTATTAACTAAAATACTTTTCATCTCACGATCTAATTCACTCAGCTGTTCGTCTGAAGGTATATGTCTTGATAATCTCTCCTCTGGAACTAAAATCATTTTCTTTGCATATTGCATTTTTTTTACTTGTTAAGTAGAGTAGTCAAGACAGTGAGTGCTGCGGGTATTAAGATATTTAAAAACCCTCCTTTTTGAATAATAATTTTTCGCTTTTTAGTGAGGGTTACTTTTTTATCTGCTAGGTCTCTAAGCGTATGCTTATGACGAGAAAGTTTTTTCTTCTGTTCATCTGTTAAAGGAACATTCCCTTTTAAAGTGTTCAAACAACATTCAGCTATGCAATGGATGCTAGATTTCGGAAGATTTTTTAAAAAGGCTTTCCTACATTTTGTGGGGCATACAGTTAAAAGTCTCATCCGTTGCACGTCTCCTTCTGTTAAAGGCATGATGAACAATGAATTATTTGCAAGTTGTGAGTTTATTTTAACTGATAAACACAAGTTTCTTCTCCTGGAAGAATTTTTGTACGCAGTCGCATATTCTCTTCAGTCTCAGATTTCAAATCTACAAGTAAATAGCTGAAAGGCTTTTTCGTGGCGTCCTCAAACACTTCAAGAAAAAAATTAAATTTCGAGGGTAGAGTTGTCGACCGAGGTGTGTAATTTGACTTACATCGCGTCGCGATTTAAATAAAAACATGTAATGACAGTTTAATGAAATTTCTCTGAATTCTTTTCCTTTATGAAACAAATTTTGCGTTACAGTCATCACAGATAAATTCATATGATGAGATCCTTTTGTATACAAGTTTGTTATTCTTTTATCACTGCCACATTCAGAAATTAAATCGTCATATATAAAAAGTGTATTATATCCTAAATATTGCTTAAAGTTTTCGGGTATTCCTTCTACAAAGATGATATTCGACATCTCATCGTATAACTTTTGATAGATTCCATAAAACCACACTATTTTATCAAGGGTAGGATGAATCATATCTGTGTGGCTGTTTATCAATTTTTTCAAAAAGTGCGACTTGCCTGATGATGTAGGTCCGCAGACAAGAGCAGTGAAAGGATGCTTTAAAGCTAATGAATTCATGGTTACAAATGACAGAAGTAAAGACTAGGGTAGTTATTTATACTCTTTTTTATTGAAATAAAGGTACATGTATATTCGAAATTTTTTTCACAAAGTTATACACTCGTATATCATTATTTGTAGATTGTCTATCAAATAATTTAACAGTAAATTCCATAGATCTACTTCTAGATCTTTGATACAAAAAGTATACACAATATTGTCCACACACAGCAGTTTTAACACTTTGAAGAGGTATGTCGTTGTAGACCACGTGCGGAAACTTTTTGAAATAGTCATGTATGTAGCCCAAAAAATACGAAGGTGGTTGACCGAACGAATCGAAAAACTCTACACTTGTTGGTGATTTCACATAAACAGCTAACCAATGAGTCCCTGGTTTGTGATGAGGATCGGTGTTTAAAATAAATGCAGCCGGAAAACTCCTAAAATTCTTGGGAATTCGATCACTTGGGAAAACTCCAACAAAATATAAACGCGTGTATGTATCACTTTGTAAAATGTTATTCAATTGTACCACATTCATATCGAAAAATCACACAAAATATTTCTAGACTTCGTAATTTCGATCACGTTTTGAAATTCTGCATATACCAGCACTGAAACAGTTTTCGGTAAAGCGTTTGCAAACTTTATTTCAATGCGAAGATTTCCTTGATGAATTAAATTTAAATTGCTGCCATCACCCAAGTCTGGTGTTAAGTCAAAGGCATATAGCGTGTACCCTTCGGAAAACTCATCTCTGTTAATATAGATACCTTTATTGGATGAGAGTTTTTCACTTCCCAGGAGCAAACTATTGTAAGCACGAATAAATTGGCCGTCGGCATAATTAGGATCCAAGGGCTTGTAGCTGATAGGATTTCCATCTACGTAAACGCCTATGAAATTTACATGGTTATGCTTGAGGTAAAATGGGTTTGTTGGGTAAGTGCCACTAAATGAATCATGATCGACACAACCTTTCGATACTGAATATAGCTTACACAGAACTCGATCCATTGGATATTTTGCAGATGATTTTTCTAAGGCTTTGGCATGTCCAATTAAAACACTTGGACTGACTTTCACTTTCCGGATGAAAAGGGATGCATGTTCAATAACAACGTCATAATTTGCTTTTTGAGGAGCAATGAGACAAAACTCCGGTTTGCTGCGTATTAACTTTAACTTTAAGTCTACCAAGTTGAGTAATAGACGGTCTTGATAAAACAAGTCGCAGTGTAAATTTCCAATCATATCTAAAACTTTACTCTTTTCAATCATAGAAGCCCGTTTCTTCATCCCTGCATTTTCACTTGAAGGATCGGTTTCACCAAAGTGTCCTGCTGTATCTTTGTAGAAGCATTCTGAAGTAAGGAAGCTTTTCTTATAATCAGAGCCGTAATTGAGCAAAGTCTCAATGTAAGCTCGGTAAAGGTAAGTGTTACTGGATGATGAAATTAGACGCTCATTCAAACTCACATCGACTTGGGAAAATAACGAGTGAAGAAATAAGTTACATGGAGCAACTTTTTCATTTTCTGGTAAAACTGCATTGTCCTTTACAACTTTAACTTTTACATAGAGTTGGGTTCCTGATAAATCGATGTATTCCTCACCACTGCCAGATATGTTGAATTCGATAGGTCCACCATCACGAATATTAGCTATAGGATAAAATTCAGACCACTGCCCTTTTTAAATAGCTGTTTGAGTCGGTGGCATAAGAAATAAGTCAAGTTCAGATTTCACAGAGGGTAGGGAATCATTTCGTATTAAGGCCATGCTAAAGATTATGAGAATATGTCAGGTACACACAGCTTGCGATACTTCTTTCGAATGATGCGTTTCTTATTTGTGCGTTTCCTTTTATTTCCTCCAACCATTGATTTCACTCGATTGGATACTTTATCGGTTAAAGTTTTCGTTGCTTCTTTAGCTCGGTCTTTGATAGCTGACTTTACATCTTTACCTTGCAAGTAATCATTTGCAATATCTACGCCAGATCGAAGTGCTTGCTTTCCTAGTGCTTTTGCACCCGATTTAAATAAAGGAAAAACCACCCTAAACATGCTTCGAAAAATTCCCCCCAAGCCACTTCCTTTCTGCAGAGAGATGCCTTTGTAATATGACAAGCCATTACCTGCTTGCTGAGTATAATAGTCTTCAAATGTTTTTGTGCAACAACGATAAGGTTGATACATTTTGATCTAGAGATTACAAATGTCTCAAGCGAAAATGTAGTTTCACTATCAGCTTCCCGCGTTCAAATGAGACGTAACGACCAGTGTGTGTCCTTATAACGATTTCAATCGAGTCAAAAATTTTTCTGGAAACTGGTAGATAATGAGGTCTCTCAAATTGTTCCTGAATCATGTCACCATCTCTTCCCTTCACTGTCAGAGTTCATAAAAGAGGAGCTAAGATCCCACCAACAAATTCAGGCTGAATGATATCGGTGTAAAGGTACAGCAAATGTAAATCAACATTAGGATCCGCAACAAAAGGACTCTCAGTGATTACTGTATCTATGCCTCCATTTCCTGGAATAATATTTTCTCCAATCACTTTATTAGGATCGAACCCTAAGTTTCCAGCTAATCCCTTGGATAATCGCAGCTTTGCTCCGTTAGTGAGCTGCAGCACCACCTTTTTTGTGTGTTTGTTATATTTCATTTGAATTTTTTATGTGCTTCGGAAATGCATGTAAAATGTCATTCGGAGAATCATAAAAACCACTCGCTATTTTTCCATTCGTTTTTACTCCGTTTCCTAAATCATATTCGAAAGAATTTTCACCATCAATGATATTATTCCACATTCTGGGATAAATTATTTCAACTAATCCAACTTCCCATTCACCTGAGAGTTCTAGACGTTTGGGGAGTTTCGTGTAGAAGTGAGACATTGTGTTGCCAGGATAAAACTCGATAGAGCTATCACTGGGAAGTGTGACATAGAAACTCATTGTGGGTGATGGGTGGGAAACAAATTTTATGGGCAATCTCAATTTTTCGAAAATAAGTCTTTGGAATGAATCCACGTATTAAATTTGCGAGGATAACCTCTAAACTTGACAAAGTATTCCAAACGTTTCTTAACTACTCTCTTCTTTAAAATTTTCTCCACAGGAAAAGTATCTGATTTTTTAACTTTCTGCAATTCTTCTGAGTAAAATGTACCAGTGATTATTTCTCCCATTAAATCTTTTATCTTATATACTGGTAGCTTTCTACGTATATAACGCTGAATCGTAAATATTTCCTCTGACCAATTATTTTCATACCCTTTCTCAAATGTTAATTTAGTCTTTGCAACCCTAACGAAGTCTCCAACCCGAAATTTGAATGGAATCTCCTTAACATTAGTTTTATTTACATCTCCATATAAGGTATTCCACACTTGTTTTTGATTTTCAGCTGTTACATTAATAGGTTCTTTTTTAATACTGCGATGGAGTGTATGGTTATAACTGTATACAAGTTTGTCTAAAACCTCAATAAATTTGTAAGTATTTTTACGGGTAAAGTATTTCCACATTTTAGTCTTCAATGTACGATTAAATCTTTCAACAACACTAGCTTTGGTTTCATTATTTGTCGTGAAAAACTTTACTTGGACAGATTTTAAATAAGATTGAAATGATTTATTTGTAAATTCAGTTCCTTGATCTGTTTGTAATTTTTTCGGTTTTCTTTCCTTGAAAATTGATTTAAATGCATTTACTATGTTTGCCCCATTTTTCTGCTTCAAAGGTATGACCCATGCATATTTAGAAAAAATATCAATACATGTTAATAAATATCGAAAACCATCATTGTATTTCACAACACTTTGCATGTCTACCAAATCAGCCTGCCATTGCATATCTATTCCTCAAACAATTACTCTGTTTCGAAGAAAGTTGCGACGAACAGTTTTATGCAGAGTGTATGCATTTTGTGTCTAACCATTTTTGAATAGTTCTTTTCGAAACTTTACCCTTCATTGCCTGATACAAGGCATTTATTCCACCAAAGCTCCCTGGTAAGCTAGGATCTTCATAAAATGGAGCTAATTCGTTTTGTTCCATACCTCTGACTTACACTTTAGTTACTGAGGTGATCGAATGGGGAACATAATATAAATATACACATGCTTAATCTATAAGAAAATGGATGGATAAAATATCACTTGTTACAATTTCAAATAGTTAAATAAAAAGGATTTTTTCTTAATTCGTTAAATTGTGATTATAACAACAAAAAAGAACTACTGTTTTAAAGATGAAATGCAACTTTATTTACAATTTTAATATGCTTTGGAAATACATTCAAAATTTTACACTCAGTTTCATAAAAACCATGTTTTTTTTTTCTCCTGGTCACAATTTGATTCATCATATTTAACAATTTTACTTAAATTATGCAGTCATTATTTTTTTCACATTAACAAATGTTATAATATGTATATATATATATAATCATGCAATGATATAATTACTCATCAAAAAAAATCACAACACATCAATTTAACTTGAAATGGAATAGTGGCCATATGGTAACATATGGATACCATCAGATAGAACATGTCTTTTAGAATCAGAAGAGGAGAGAGCTAGTTTATTTTGAGTAATTGAATACAATGTATGCTGTTTAGATCTAATTAAGTTCATATTTGCATATGTTGATTGTTTATTTTTAAGACAGTTGAAGTAATCTTCGAACTGAATATGTTCATTTACAGTTTGCTTTTTTATACCTTTAAGCTTTTTAACATCTTTTCGTCCTTCCACTTTATAAGTATACATTTTAGAACGTAACCCAATGAAATCTGTCATAATTGAACCGCCATTTTCATCTTTCATTTTACCCACAATTTTCTTATTTACTTTGGGGATATTGTACTGATTGAATTCTTGAAAATCCGATGTATCGTACAAATATAAATGTTTTTTCATATCCTCAAAGAAATCCTCTGTGAACACGTGGTAAATAAAAGAGTCAATATCGGTGTATAAAAGTCTCACTTTATCATCATATTCCTTTTTCATCACATTATAATGGAATTCTACCATTAAAGTTTTGGATATGTCCAGTATTGACATGCCTATACAAATGGGTTTGTTAAAAACCATTTTTGTTTTCTGCATATGAACTGCTGCTAAATTTTCAGAGAAAATGGTCCTATGACCAAAATTAGGTTTAGATATTAATTTTGTTAACGATTTAGCGTTTGTACATAAACGAATATCAACTCTTCTTCGTATATTTTCTATCGTTTTACCGAATATCGAATTATTCATTAATTTAAAGAAATCTTTTTCAAAACTATTTTGAGCCCTGGCCCTCATATGTGTGTTTAATTCTATGTAGCTTTTAAGCCAATCTGTTTCAATAAATTTTATGGCTCGATGTATTTTGATCAATTTTAAACCCAAATTCAAAAAATGTAATAATGATTTGTGATGAATTACGTATCTTTTTTTTATCTCTTAGTGTTAACAATAGCCTACTTTCTTTATAACCAGGAGGAATGGCATTTTCAGCAGCCAAAGGAAAATCGCTATGGGAATCGTGAAGCGTATCCGGATATTCTAGATCTACATCTAAAATGTAGCCGAAATCATTAGACTCGTTTAAAGAATCGACATCCTGGATGTCACACCATTCAAACCCTTTTAAAGGTAGTTTTTCTGACATAGCCCATCCATATAAGTTATTCGCATCCAAATACATCAAGTAACTGGATGGTTTCGATACGTCGAATTCAGCCATGTATTTATTATTTGCCCTTGCATGCCGATGTGAACATTGCGATACTCCTCCCCTGATTCCCTGTTCTACGAACAACAACATATCATAATCCGTCAGAAGCTCAATACTAACCCCCGTGCATTTAAGCATAGCATCCCATGACAGACCTGGAGCGGTATAATACCAAGCAGGATCTAAGTGATACGATTGCATGCAGAGTGATCGAAAGTTTTCAAACACATCACAAAGTAATAGAACATCAGTTTTTACATAAAGATCGGAGTAGTCTCCTAGGGTTTTTACATCGAAAGCTTTCCACACATTTTGTGCATGCTTGTAATCTTCGTCTGAAATGTTCGAATCATTTAACTGACTATAGAAGCTAGCTTTGCACGGGAGTTGTGTTTCTTCAAATTTCTCCACACTATCCATATAGTCATATGGGTAAACTCCTTTTCTAATTAAGAGCTCCCAGCAGCATGAAGAAAAGTGATTACGAATATGATTGAAATCTTTTTTTTCTAAATTATTGGAAAGAGTTTCCAAACTGCTAGCCATAAACTTCAGGGTATCTAAAAATCGCAAATGAATGTTTTTTCCCACCCTTTTTGTGATAGATATGTATTTTTCTTCGATGTTTGGAATGATAGTTATATTTTTATAATTACATGCAAGATCGCGAATGAATAAATGAGAGTCGTATCCAGAAAAATTATGAAAAAATACCGGTACAAAATTTGGTACCTTGTAATTTAAATTACATTTAGAATGAGCAGGTCCTCTGTAAAGACCAGTGAAATGATCGTGATCGTAAACTTTTGGATCTCCTCCATTTATAAAAGGTTTTTCACACATATAACAAGTATGTGATTCTTCATGCCTCTGCTGCTCTTCCCCAGTTAATAGCTTCATCGGGATAGGATTGAATATTTTATTTTCAATTTCCAAAGCTTCTCTCTCAAGAGATTCAACGAATTTTAGAGAAGCATCTTCCCCTCTGTAAACAACAGGGGTTTTCATTTCTCCGTTGCGTCCTACCACGTAATAACAGAAACTTATTGCCTTATGTTTTTGATACACATTTGTGTAGGAACAATCATCTAAGGGGATACATGTAGAAACTTTCTCTGTCAACGTTTCAAAATCTGCATATATTACGTATGGCACATATTCTGAATGTTTATGGTTTTTAAAAGACAACCACTTTTTGTCTTCAGAAGGCATTTCTACTCTACATGGAATATTTCGATTACATAATTCGCTGTGATTATGCAAATCAACTACAGAATTGAAAAAACTCAAACATCGTCTACAAATGATATGAGAACGTTTCCCTTTTGTCAATTGACTAGAAATCAATCTGGATAAGCTTTTTATGGTACAATAATGAATGTTTCCGTTCTTTTTTATTAATAACAGATCTATGTGATTATTCCTAATTTCACAGGTAATCACTAATGGAAAAATAATCATATCCTTCTCAGTAAATGAGTAAATATTTACAGATATATCACTGTTGTTTTTTTCAAAAATTTTAACCTCCCCTGGGCTTGTGGGGAAACTGATTCCAGTAAAATTAAGATCATCTTTATGAATTATATAATTAGATATACGAGAGGAGTTGTGTTCTGCAGGAAACAATGCAGCTAAAATACTCCAACGAAAACATTCATTATCATAATTTTTGACATTTATAACTGCATGTTTAGCTTTAATAATGTCGGGTAAATCTATATAACTAGTTCCTCGTAGAGGCACATATTTGTTACTTCTTACTTCTAATTTATCAATGGATTTAAGCATCCATCCGGAATCCTTTAGTTCAAATTCTTCACTTTCTTTTAATATTTTTTCTGAAGTGTTAGTGAAAGCGTTGTCAATATCATTTGTAGATAATATTGTTACATTTTTAGTTTTAAATGAACACTCTTTTAATATTACACTTTCGGAGAAACGTTCATAAATACATAAAAGGTGAAAATTTACCTTTACGGCAGTTTGCTGTCGAACAATTTTTGCGACGAGGTCTACTGCTTCTTTCTTTTGCTCCATAAACTCGGATATATCTAATATTCCTTCTGGGTTGGGAATAGTCCAAGTAGAGAGACGGGTTTCAAAGGCACTCTCTTTCTGTCGCACAGTTCTAGAAGATGCTCCACTCGTTGATGGTGATGGTCCTGCTGCGTCTGTCAAAGTTGTAGGCAAATTTCCTCCACGTCTGGGTCGCTTGTTTTGCTCACATGACTCGGATGATTTTCTTTTGGAATGTCGTTGATGAAGTTTTTTATGACGTATAAGAGCATCTAGCCGGGTAAAAACTTTTGTACAGGCATCACATTGAAATTGAGTCTTGTCATGAACACTGTTTATATGACGTAGTAGAGCCGATTTTCTATTGAAATTCTTTTCACAAAAATCGCACGTGAAAGAGTCCTTGTTGTGCACCGAAGAAACGTGTCGTTCCAAGTTGAACTTACTGCAGAACACCTTATTACAAAGTCCACATTCGTATTTATCCATTATGTATTGGATATGAAAAAGAAAAACACTAGAAGAACTGTACACGCTCGCACGTTATAAGCAGGCTGGCCTTTCGAGATCACTTGGAAATCGATCGAGACGGGACTATAAGGATTCGCAGTGAGTCGATGAATTCAAGTTACGAGCATTGCTTCACAGGTATCAAAGTAAGTCAGACAGAATACCGAGTTTCAAGTGATACAAAACCCAAGTTTGAGGAAGGTTTTATAACAGTGGTAGAGGGGGTAAGAAAAATCGACTCCGTTCCCTTTTGCTTCCACGGGGTCTCTCGTTATTGGAAAGGAGATCACAATCATTGTATCCAAAAGTAAATAGACGAGTGTGCTTGTGAACAACAAAAGAGCTATTCATAGCTAGGGGAATCTTCCCCCACAGGTATGTGATCGACAAAAGAGCTGCTCATGACTGGAGAAATCTTCCCTCGCACAGGTGTGTGATACACAAAAGAGCTGTCCATGGCTGGGGGAATCTTCCCCCACACAGGTGTCACAAACACACACTGGAAGAGATAGTCAATGTGTCTAGCGCTTTTGAAGGAATGAGATTGGAAGCTTCGAATGAGGAGGGTGTGGGATGCAGGTATGTGAACGACAAAAAGAACTATTGTTCGATGGGGGAACCTTCTCTCACACTATCAATACGTCAGCATTCCTGAGACAACATACAAAGCAGTGAAATTCCTACCAAAGCGTTTGGACCTAGTTCATTCATTGATGAATCAGATACTTGAGATGAAAGTACATCGACCCCAGAATGCATATTCACTTTTTGATCTGTAAAGGGTAAAGTATATCCAAAAGGAAATGATCGCTTCATGTTTTTCCACTAAAAGCACTAAGGAACAGGAATGAACACGTTTGAAGATACAAGTGATATCACTTCCAAGATTTCAGGGCAGCGACGTCCAACTCTGGGATATTTTGCAGTCAAAAGAATCTTACTGGTCAGACCTGTTAGAATGGGTCCAGGTGTTGCCATTCTGCGAGTCCACAAATAACCTTATTACATACCATTGCCAGATTCGGTACTAAAGCTTTTCTTCTCCATTCACGTTTTCATGTCAGAAACGCGGAGGTAAACTTACTACTCAACTCTACTCTACTCTCGAGTGACTTCATTGCCTACCACATGTGTTTGATTTCGCGTTTGAACACGTTAGAATGACGTCATTCTCCATCCCCACCACGTGTTTGATTCCACGTTTGAACACGTTAGAATGACGTCATTCTCCATCCCCACCACGTGTTTGATTCCACGTTTGAACACGTTAGAATGACGTCATTCTCCATCCCCACCACGTGTTTGATTCCACGTTTGAACACGTTAGAATGACGTCATTCTCCACCACGTTTGAACACGTTAGAATGACGTCATTCTCCACCACATTCACCTTTCTATGTCAGAAACGCAGATAAAAACTAATCGAACTTATTGATGTGGTGGAGCAATCGATGTGGTGGAGCAATCTATACTATTTTAACAGCCAATTACGCACTTAATGTATTCCGATTTAAATTGATTATATTTCGGTAAGTAACCAGGTATTCGTGGCCGAGTGGTTATAATCTCATCCAACTAACACTCGATTACGAGTACTTTTTGGTAGTCAGTTCGATCCCAGCAAAAAATATCACATCTTTTAGTTTTTTAAAAATATGTTTTAAAGATTTTATTATTTTTACTCAAAAAAGTACTAATAGATGGCGCTACGAGTTACAGAAAAATCAGCTCTTAAATCCAACCCCTCTGAAATTCGCCTTAAATCCAATCCCTCTGAAATTCGCAAGTCCAAAACGTAAACACGTGTTATTCGGCGAAATCCGAGAAACCGAAACTAACAACTCAACTCCACTCGAAGCAGGAAGAAAACAACTCAACCCAACTCAAAATTGAAAACAAAACTAACAACTCAACTCCGTTTTGTATGACGTCACTTCCGGTACAACGCAACTCCACTTCCGTTTATGACGTCACTTCCTGTACAACTCAACTCCACTTCCGGTACAACTCAACTCCACTCGATTTCTCCACCTTCTCCACCACTGTTTTAGAACCCGCATTTTCCCACTCTCTACTCACGTATATATAATAAAAAAAATTTCGATTAAAGTAGTAATAACACTAACTGCAAGATTAAAATATAAATTCTATGAAAAATGAGCTCACAGTAAATTAAGTTCAGTAAATCAGAAGTTCATCAAAAGTGATATCGAGTTAAATGTAACACGAAGATGTGAAAAATGAATGAAAATTGAAACTTTCCTTTCACATTCACGTTTAGGACAAATAAAAAATAACTAAAGTTTAGCTTTTAAATTGAATATTTAATTTTAGCTTTATTTTAAAGACGTTTGCCGCACATGAAGACTAGAAAGGATAGTTGTCGGTATACCGCTATTCTCAGAAATAAAATTACCCACTATCCTCTTTAGTTATAAACTATCACATTTTTACAAGTTTTGTGTGAACGCAGGGTAAATTTCTTCAATAAATCGAATACGATTAAATTTTTTCATCCTATTTTTAATGGCCATAAATATAAAGCAGTGGATTAAGACAAAATACTCCAATCAAGTTGCATCTTTTCTCTAAAAACGAGATGAATACTCCCTTTTGTGTTCCTAATGAATATATTCGTCAAATGCATATCGCGAAAATACTATTCAAGTTACAGTTGAAAAATTATTTATTTAAAGAAAATAACATTTTAGGTATCGATCTAGGGTAAAATTTTCCGCAGATTTCAAATCTGTTGAAATTTTCACTCTATCTTTAACGATCGCGACGATAGGAACGTTGACGAATAGGGGATAAAAACGTGGACGTTCAGGGGAATAAAAAAAAAACCAAATGCGTGTCATGTGAACGGTGCAGTACAAACCTATGTATCTCCAAGTGCCTTCTAATCGCTAGAACGACTGGAGATTGTTAAAGCGCCGAAGCTATCTAGCGCGTGGATTCTCGCGATTTCTGCATGTGAACACTCCAGTAGAACTCTGTACGTACTTTGGCTACCCGCATTTTATTTTGACGTAAAACGCGTGTTAGAAAAGGCCTCATGTGTGTGTGTGAACGGGGCCTAAATTAGATAATCCAAATAGGATTCGATCGTTTAATTCGTTAATGCTAGCTGTTAAAGGCGTAGAATATTGACAATTGAAATGACATCGGGCAAAGAAATTTTTGAGAACTTTCTTTTTTTCAACTTTAGATCACAATCAGGTGGAATGCCAGAAAATTTTCTCAAATCTGATCTGTTAAGTCATTTGTCTGTCTCAAATATCAACGAATGAGATTTTATATTTTTTGTGGATGCTGATTTTATACTTTCACGCATCCTGGGGATATCAGCAAGAGTTTGCCACGATCAAGGATACCAAAATTTTTAACAGAAAAAGAAATTTCGTACTCGGTTTAGACGGTTCGCAGCTAGGTAATCCAATCGGGTTTTGTCATAGTGTAGACTGTTTTAAAGCTTGTTAATCCAATCGATTTTTCTTTCGGTTTCAAATATACAACACGATTGTTTGCTTTGTTAACGTCATGGTTACTTCTGTATTTCTTTTACTTGCGTTTTCTCTACGGCGGGTTTGTCTGAGGAAGGGTAAAGCTTGAAGAATTACGGGCCGAGCGCCCATGTAGAACTCTTATTTGTTGTGAAAGGGATGAAAAGAGACATTCTTAATAATTAAAGATGTTTATTTACAATGGATAGGGGAAACTATTTACAAGTTAATCATATCGTTACATCGGGCGTGACCGTATGCCTGAAGAGTCCTGCTTCTCTGTCCCTGAGAACAACTTCGGGGGTCAATCTAGACATCGTGGTGCTTGTTATTTCCTGGATCACAGGAAATGGCAGGTGTCTATCCCACATATTCCTCACGTCTATAATCTCACTCAGCAGGATTAAGAGTACTTCTTTGAGTGAAAGTTATTGCTATTAAGACGAATGTCAGATTCGAAAGCTATGGATACATCTGGAAAACAAGAGTACATCAAAACAGGACAACTTCTTGATGTGCTTCAAAATCCACTAAGAACTCCCGAAAAACAGTCAGAAGATGACTCTGCACAGCTATGATATACGCATACTTTGTTGGCAACGCTCTTGGCGCTTTTTTTTGTGCAATTTTTGTAGTGAGTCATGGCAGGTAAAGGCAACCCATCATTATTAGGGTTATTCCCGCTTTTATGGCTTTTATGGCAACCTCGGCAAGCGGAAAGTTTAAATTTTCATTTCGAATATTCTAGAATGTTCTTTCATTCCCTTTAAATTGTGTCCTTTGATTTCATTAGTTCTTTTACATTTTTTCCAATTCTTTACCGTCTCATGTAAATTGTAAGAATTCAAACGTTTAGTTTGATTTTAGTCACGGTTCAGTGCAGTCACATCAGGCTCCATTGCTCCTTGCTATTTTCTTTTGAAAATCGTTAATGAATTTCCGCTATAGCTCATTATTTTCAGTTAAAAAGACGATTTTTTTCTAAAAATATCTTTCTTGGCGACATAAAAAGTGCGCAAAACAACGTACCGAGAGTGTTGCCACCAAAGTATGTGTATATCAAAGCTGTACCAGTGACTCTTCATACAAGACAAAAAATGAAAAGCAATCGTGTGAAGAGCATGCCAAACTGATAACTGAGAAGTCAGTTGAGGAAAAAATCAACCTGCATGACATTCATTGGAGACACAGTATAACAGTAATGAATACCACCCAGATTTCTATGATGGCTGTAGTATCAGAAACTGATGTAGAGTCCTCTCCACATCACGAAGTAGGTAAGTTGTAGTTTATAACAGTTCATAAAGTTTTAATGGATACGGTATTGGGGAAGGCAGATTGATCTCACTCTTTCAACTTGCTGAGCTACCATCTTTCAGGATGATTCTGATCCTTGGCGTAGGGTGAAAATGTAATTAGGCACTTCTACAGTTAATTTAGGTTCTTTTCTGCTTAATTAGGTTGAATAATAACATTTAAAAATGTATGTGGAGAAATGGATGGACAAACTGGATGCAACTGGATCAAGGATCTTTAATCCTATGGAAAATGTCGCCTTCAGTTGCCAAAGAACCACCTTTCGTGAACCACAAAACTTTGTTTTCTTCTGAAACTATGCGAGTTGTAGGAGGCGCAGGATCGATTCTTGCAACTTGCTGTGGGTGTATTTCTCTGTCAGTAAAACTTTGTACACTGCTGGCCACCCAAATTGCAACACCAAGAAAGACAAGAGATATCACAACAAAATTTATTTTGTAGATAACATGTTGACCAAGTATCAAATGATTAAATTTATGGACTTCTGTGAAGTGTGGTTCCTGCCAAAATCAATAGCCAGAGTAGCCGCCATTGTTGGAGATCACCGCTGCCACACGCCTCGGCATTGATTCAAAGAGACTTTGGATGTGTTCTTGGGGTACAGCAGACCAAGCAGCTTCCACACGTTGCCAAAGTTGATCTGGTGTGGCAGCTGGGGATGTATTCTGGGTCAATCGTTGAGCAACCATGGACCACATGTTTTTTATCGGCGAAAGATCCGGAGAGCGAGCTGGCCAGGGAAGCAATTCAATCTGGCGATTGACGAAGAACCCTTGGACAATGCGTGCCACGTGTGGTCGCGCATTATCCTGTTGAAATATGGCTGTGGGCAAGCCCTGAAGGTAAGGAAGGACAACTGGCTCCAACACCTCGGAGATGTAGCGCTGGCTGTTTAAAGTACCGGCAATGCGTACTAGAGGAGTGCGAGAGTGATATCCAATACCACTCCATACCATAATACCCGGTGCAGGACCAGTGTGGCGGTGCATAACGCAGCTGTTCAGCATCCTCTCTCCACGGTGTCTCCAGACTCGAATCCGACCATCGTGGTGTTGCAGACAGAAGCGTGACTCGTCAGTAAAGACAATTTCATTCCATTCTGCCGTCCACATCCTTCTTTCATCGCACCATTGGCGGCGGAAACGTCTGTGGTTTTGCGTCAAGGGTAGACGAAGCAATGGACGTCTTGCGGACAGACCACTCTGCTGTAAACGGCGTCGAATGGTACGCGCAGACACTGGATGATGCGGTACAGACTGAATGTGCTGTGCTATGGTTCGTGATGTGGCTGAGCGATCCGTCACTGCCATACGCACAATATGCCTGTCATCACGTGAAGTGGTGCACTGAGGTGGATGCGATCGAACACGTCGATCCGTCGTACCCTCCTGCATCCAACGATCACATATCCGCATTACAGTTGTTTGGTTTCGTCCAACACGACTACCGATTTCCCTGAAAGATAATCCACAATCTCGGTAGGCCACTATCCTTCCTCTGTCGAACTCGGATACTTGATCAAAAGATGATCGCTGTTTTCTACGAGGCATAATTGATCGTTTTTTTGAAAAAACCACAAGAAAAACACAATTGCCGTACTTGAAATCGTCGAAATCTCCAAGCCTTAAATAGCGCTTTGAAGTGGCGCCACAGGCGCGCGTGATGTGCGTCTGCGCTGAAATTATAATCATTTGCATATCTCACCTCTGCTAATGCATGTTGTAAATTTCATATTATTTGCATGCTTCCTTCAGGGTGTTGCATTTACGGTGGCCAGCAGTGTATGTTCATTTACATGAGGTTGTCTTGTGTTCTTGGTCATATCTTGCGTCATCCAACCCACCCAACTAAATAATATGAAATTAACATTACCTCGATTTTTGATGCCTTCAGGCCAAGATGAAATAGACTGAATCATTCAATTTGTTTCCCATTTTTCAAGTGATATCCGACTTTATCTCAATTTAAACCGGAAATGATGAAAATTGGAGGGTAATGGTTGCAAATACTCGTTTGGGATTACTTTGATCCCACTGTTCAAATAGGATTTTCCTCTTTGACCTAAATATTTATAAAATCCATTCAAATCCAGGTAAGGCTGTTCACCTTACCATCTTCGAATCGAATGATATTTTGCATACAGGTACATTTTGGGCCGCCTTGAATCAACATATTTTTTATAATCTGGAAAAAAATTTTTCTTCGAGATACAGGCTGTAAAAGTGACGTCACGAATTAAAATTTATTTTTCTTAGCGTACATCACCTTGTTAAAAATCGCATCTCCTAAAGTATTTAAGATAATCCAATTTTGTTTTCTTTCAAAACAAATGTAAGACTTTAGAACAACTATTGATACTAGTTATATAAGTAGTACATAAATAGTATTGGAAATATGAATTTTTCAATTTGATCAATTTCAAATTCATTTTTCTCAAAAGAGCCATCTTTTTAAAATCTGATTATTTTTTTCTAAGTTCCTATATAAATATTCTATCAGAATGTAAGCACTTTTTGCAGTGTTTGAAATTTTAAGCTTAAATTGTTTTGTAATGACCCTGATCGGGAAAACCCAACGCGATCAGAAAATGAAATACCTTCAAATTCCCTTTCGAAGTACGAAAAATCCCTAAGCGCATGTCAATTCCCTATAAAAGGACGAAAAGGTTTTCGAAATCCCTAAATTAAATCGGGATTCCCTTTCAACCAATGGGAACTACGCTTTCTGTATTTGCTTAAAAATACTTTTTCACACAACTTTAACCGAATAATATAAATAATAATTTACAGTATTTACTTAATTTGAATAAATGATCTATCACAAAATTATATATTAAACATGTGTGTACACAGAATTTCTCAAACACATCATAATTTTGCTGTTCATCTCACTACAAAACCAAATTTTAAAAATACACTAATTGTTTTGATAAAAAGGCAGAGAGGGGAAAACTACTTATTTTAAATAATAAATTCCTATAACTAGATTAAAACATTTGAACAGTTTTGAAACTGGTAGCACAAAACGTAGTACCCTATATATCCTCATAAAATAGTTCTAAAACTGCATAGATAAGAAAAATGTGGAAGCTCAGTAATATTTAACCTCGTAGATAAAATAATGATATAAATTTTTATTTATTTAAAACCATTAGAAAAGTTGCTAATTTGAATATTAGTTACGTTAAATAGAGTATTAATTAAAATAAATTGAGAGATTTGTTAAATTCGGCGAAAGTGTTTAATCTGTCCTTTCCGCCACATAAAACTCCAAGAAAGCATTCAACGGATACTTCAATAAATTACTATTTCAATGTTGAACTTCACGAATTCAATTCATGACTAAATACAATTTCATAAATAAACTTACTTTTAATCATCTATTCTTTAAAAGTTTCACTCTCGTGTCACAATACTAGGAGATTGGATTTTTGTGTATGACAAGAGGCTGACTTTGTCATATGAATGCACCATTGTAAAACTACCAACATGAGTGTACTTGTTAGTTATTTAAAAACTATTTTTGTATTGCAGGAAAAGTTTCATGTGCCTTCCTCCTCATAAAAAGATATAATTAAATTTATTTCTCTTCTGAATCCATTAAATTGCTTTTACTTACCATATAGATTTGTTTGAGAGATTAATTTCATAAAATACTAGAATGAATTATATATAAACCCACAAATCTAAGAATGAATTAAGAGTAAATGAGTATTGTATACTAAACGATTTAAAATATATAGAAATAAGCATTTAATCAAAGGTAATGTTGGTACATTAAAAAGCTACTTTTTCACTATATAAATAATCTTCCCCATGTGAGAAGCTGGGTGCATAAAAAAAAGCAGCTGTTTGTAGAATAGAAATAATCAACACTCCTAAAGCCCTCAGAATAATATATCTTGTAACTTTATTTTATTATTTGTTGCAGCAGGTGCTATATTATTACCAAGTGAAAATTGTAATGCAAACAAAGCCCTGAAGCAATATGCAGCCCAAACATTTCCCCAGTAAATAATTAGAAGTAGAGTTTGGCTGATTTCTTTTTAAAACTATCAACAGTAGAATTATAGGATCATCAAAAATCTTAATTTCATACACTTTATTGATATATGTATAGAAATAATGAATCAGGTTAAAATATCGCATCGAAAAAGGCGCTTGAGCTGCTGGTTGGGAAGATGCGAGCGTGGAGGAATAAGGTTGGCTCCGCTCGTTAAGCGCACGTTAGCGGTTGAAATTTCGATATTATGCGTTGAAGGCTCTTAAAAATCAATCTTTGAGAAACTGCATTAGCTGTTTAGAGTACTACATTAACAACATGCTAATGAACTTATACAACAAGTATTAACAATTTTAAAGATGGCTTTTTTATTAAATTTGAACCAAACTTCAGTAAGTTCCGTGCCAAATTGTTAAAAACCTAATCGAATTTTAAAAGATTTTTACTTATTATTACGAACAGTACATTTAAGTATCACTAGCAAGAAACAAAACAAGTTTATCTCTAATAGTTTAAGCGTAACGAAATTTTAAGTGCTACGCTACATTTCTGAAAAGTAAAATTGAATATTTTTGGCCATCTTTTACAGGGTCTTATTTCCAAGAAAAAATTATTTTGCCAAAAATAAACATGGCATTATTTAACATACGCCATTGGTCACCATATGCTAAATTTGAAAAAAATCTCGAAGGTGAGGTGAACATTTTATTTTTTTTATTGCCTGAATTTGAATGGATTCACCCAAATATATTTTGTTTCAATTTCTTTATGATAATATAGTCCTTATTTTCTCCTCTGCTGCAACGTCAAATCGCACATGATTATATGGTATTTGGGTGAAATTTTTAAAAATTATATTTTAGGTATTTTGTGAAATTCTCAAGTGGGGGGATGCACTTTTTTGAACATCATTAGATATACTAATGTTTAACGTAATATTTTCAAACTAATCTATTTCACAAGCATAAAAACATATTTATTGGATGCAACGTAATGTTTTAGTGCCAGCGGGTAGTCTTATTTTTCTGTGCAAATTTTGTCAAATCTTTGGCTATTGAAGATGTACTCGCAATTATTTTTTAATCTCTAATCGAGTTCGATATTGGTTTTATAAGTTTCAACAAAATTACGAATTGCAATACCATTTCTAAAGCTTCGTTATACTAGGAAACCCTTATTCTAGTGCAAACATTACTCCATCCCATCCGTATAATGCAATCAAAAGTGAAACTCTTCGATAGACCGATCCATATGCATGAGGTATTTCTTTGAAAAGCATCCTCTTATTCCTAAATGTTGCAAGCTTCCATGAATTGAATTGATGTGCTCAGCTTTTCAAAAAAGTGTCATCCCTAAAAGGGTTGTTAAGGAAACCCTATGTTAATCCACATAAATCGAAATAAAATTGTTTTACTTACTAATTTACGAAGTAAATGGACCAGTAGCAATGAATTTGGTGAGTGAGTTGTAACAAATCTTTTTCTTAAAATAATTTATTTCCATCGAGTCATTTTTCGATGAATTGAATTCCAAAGATTAATCCAATTTCAAAAGTTCCCTGAGTTTCAATGAGACAAACAAGTTCAGGGTTTGCATTCGCAGACTGCTGCGGATTTTTAGAAAGCATATTCTGTTTATATTTTTATTAGAATATCAATACAAAATTATTTGTTTCTGACATAAGCTTTTATTTATAAAATCAACTCGGTTCTCTTTGAAAATGAAGGTTTTCGTTGATAACTTTTGATTACACGATATTAAAAAATCATTTCTTTTATTTCAAATGCACCGTCAATTTTCACAACTATGATTGAGATCAGAAATATTAAGTTACAGTGATATATGGATAATAAATCAATCAACACACAGAACAAAATTAAGTCCTACTGTGGCTTCTCTTGAACGAATATTCGACTCATTAACCTTTAAAGCAATTTAAAAACTTCCAGTGGATGTATGGTCACGCTAAAAGGAATGGTAATTCCTAAAAATGAATGTCTTGGGAGATTAATTAAAATTTCAGTTCAACTAAGTTTTCGCTCTTGTATAGTCCAGAACGATCGAATGAATATTTTCAGGAAACCCACATATTTGTTTCGAAAGGAGTAGTGGAACGTTTTTCATAACATTGAAGGGATCTTTCGAAACAGTCCAGG
The DNA here is from genome assembly GCA_933210815.1 of Meta bourneti. Lineage (NCBI taxonomy): Eukaryota > Metazoa > Arthropoda > Arachnida > Araneae > Tetragnathidae > Meta > Meta bourneti. Next base: position 8,315,522 of record OW119934.1, on the reverse strand, counting down.
AAACGCGTGGGTAGAAATGAAGCATCTCAAGTTCCAATGAATGGGGCTTAACAGTGTTTTTTAAATTTGCTCTTCCAAGCATAAAATGAGGCCCATTTCGAGACTTAGAAGCAGCTCGGAAAGTTCCATTAGTTCATTGATTTTAGACAGCATTTTGACCCGCGTTAGAGTAGTTTCTAGTTGAAGAAATGAAGACCAAAAATCTTTCATATGGGCTAGTAATACTTATCCTTTTTATTTCTAAGAAATTTGATCGCATCCTGCGGAAGTATGTTTTTTCAATTTAATTTTAAGTTTGTCACCCCCTCTTTTCTAGACTGCTCTGTCTATTAATATTCAGAAAAGAAATTTGTGTTACGTCATTAGTACTTTTGTGGCCAACTTTAGTAGCAGTTATCACTAAATGCCTTTGTATTTCTTAAACGTTCTATACAAAAGTACCTAGTGGATAGGAAACAGACCCTATTGCTTACTAATTGATTTTTCTTTTAAAGCATAAAGGATATTTTCTATTTCAAGATTAGTTATGTTAAAAAATCGTTAAAAAATGTTAGCTATTATTAAAAAACTCTTAAAAGTGTAACGCATCCTGAAGACCCTCCAACAATTCTTTTGTATCTATATTTCTTTGATTTGGACTATTAGTTAACAAATGCGAAATTCAGGGACACTAATTCGAAGGCATCCATTTCACGGGAAATAGTATTTAAATAAAAAACCTGAATGGATTTTTAGAAATACACATTGTAATGCGTAAAAAAGCTCTTCCCTGGAGTAAGCGGAGTAAAAGTAGATGCTCTGAAGCTGAAGACCTCGGATTTCGCACTTTGTCCCATCTTATGTGATATGTTACAGTAAGGTAACATAAGCACAAGGTATTTTATAAATATTTACGCCCATGGAAAAGTCTTTAGAACAGTGTATCAACCCAAAAGGTCATTTCAACCATTACACCTTAAACACAAGTGTGTTCAACTCGCCGTTTATGGTTGAAATTTATTTGGGTGCCCTGAAATAAAGTAGGATGTCATTTGAAATGGGAAACAATGAATTCCCCAACATTTTGTTGAAGCGAAACTTGGCTATCGGAAATCAAGGTAGAGATAATATTAATTTTAGGCGACAAAGGATAATAATTATGTTCGCAACTTCACAAAGGGTGTTAGGTTTCTTTTAGTGCCAACAGGGGCCGTCATGGGGTATGCCACTGCGAGTTGCAAGTTCGTCCTGTAAGGTTCTTCCTGGAAGTATTTCTTCTGTGTCAGTAAAAACTTTCTTTGTGTGTGTCCATTACTTACGAGATATTGTATCTCTTGTATCAGTTGGTCAAAATTGCGCCATAAAACTCCAACAGCCAACCTTAGTGGCAACATTTCTCCATCGAATTAAGATCTCGGCTGATCAAAGCTAAAGGTTTGTTCAACCATTTCATCACGTTTCAGTTTTAAATCCGTTGCTTTCGAACCTGTTAAGGGGACATTCCAAATTTAATTAAATCGACCTAAAAATCGGTTATTTAATCTTAGCGTTAAAAATGAATCGATATCAAACTAGATAGCAGAAAGGTAGCTAGGTATTTTAATTAACATCGCACTGGAGCAACAACTCGTCATTTTGAACTACGGTCAGATGACGAGATCACACCTGAGCTGGCACCCCACTCTCCAAACTTCCACACCACGCTAGCACATTTGAGGTCACGACAGATTTAACGTGCACCAGCCACCTTTGTACTCGACGGTCTTTGGTTGGATTCGAACTCGAAGGCAAGAACCAAATTGGCAAACTAAAAGTTAATGTAACTCCACACAGAATTCTAAATTCTAGTCGTGGAGTTATATATGAATCTAACCTTTTTAATGTATCTGAACAGGAGTTTATGGAAAAATTGAAATCTCAACATGTCTGTTCAGCCAAACGCATCTACATCAAACGAGATGATAAAAATATTAACACAAAACATGTAATATTAACATTCAACACACCAGACATGCCGGCATCCATTAAAGCAGGATACTTAAATTGCAGCGTTAGACCGTTCATTCGAAATTCTCAAAGATGCTTTAAGTGTCAGGTTTGGACATTCCCTAGCTTCATGCCGATCACCTGCAATTTGTGCCAGATGCTCAAAACCCGAACATGGCGAAAACTACTGATGAACCTGTGTGCTTCAATTGCAAGGGAAATCATCCTACTTACTCCAGGTCTTGTCCTCAATGGAGAAAAGAAAAAGAAATCCAAAGCATAAAGATAAAACAAAAGATTCCATATCTCGAAGCAAAAAAGATAACAGGAAGTCAGACACCAAGAGCAAATATTTCATATGCATCTAATTAAAACGATGAAATCCGTTGCTATCCAAACAGATACCATTCCCAATGAAGAAATTGAAAATACAATTGTACAACACAAAGAAACAATCGGCCTAGAAAAAGATGCAACCATTAAAAAATCAACTAACACAAACATTCCCAAACCATCTGGTCCCAATGTTAAACACATTTTTAAAACAAAATCACAAATGAAATTAGATGCTCTAAAACCTAATAGAATCGATGAATACTGGGAGACTTATTCTTCATCTGACTCATCTGGTGAGAAAATGGAAATAGATAAAAATAAGAGTAGGCACAAACGCAAAAAATCCCTGAAAGAATATCATAAAGGTTAAATAATATCTTGGAATTGCCATGGCTACCGTAACAATGTTGAAGATGTGAAGGTTTTGATTGATTGTTACGATCCTGTATGTCTTGGTCTACAAGAAACTTTTTAACACCAGCAGTATATACAAAAATTAGAAGATATATCATAAGAAAAGATAATGTAAAAAAACCAATCGTGCTAGTGGTGGTGTAGCTCTTCTGACTTGTCTGGATTATTCATCTTCGGCTGTTTAAATTTCACTTTCAAAATTTTATGCATTTTTTATTTTGTACATATGTAAATTAAATTCTTCAGTCACATTAGTTATGCCTCGGATGATCTTGTTTTTATTACTGACTATTTAAATATTTTTATTCTCATCTCACTCATTCACATCACACTCATATCACACATTTTACATGTTTTAAATCTACTTTTCATCTGTCTTGGACTTCATTTTTAAATGTTTTGCGCTTTTATTGTTATTATATTTATTTTTATTATATTCTCTCTTGTGTTTGGCGCACCTTGTCCACTTTTGGACCTTGCGCCATAAAACCCCAACATCCAATCTAATCTTTAAGTAAATCCCATGGCAAAAAATGACCGTTAAGCAACAAACCAAACTTAGAAAATGATTCTTCTATAAATCTACCTGTTCACTCACAAATCATAAGTATTTTATTACATTTATGTTATAATCATTAAAGAATTGAATGTGGACAATTGGGTATAGATCATTAAAGAATTGAATTAATCATTAGACTAGAATAGAGATTTATATTTATCACACATTATATACATAAAGAATTGAATAAAGTACAAGTGGAATTATGGGAAAACGCTGATTTAACTAATCGGTTATTCCTAAAACGTGAATTTTTTTGCGTAGTAGGGTGAGCTGAAAAAATGTAGTTTCGCAGGAACCAATTGTGTAATCGTGAAAAAAGATCGTTAGTTCACTTCAGATGAGCATATCTGCATTTGCAGCTGAGTGAAACCGGAGCATTTCATGTAGAAGAAATAGAAGCCAATACGTGGAGCTTAGGCCAATCCATCGTATGTGTTGTAACCTGAGAATTGCTTTCTACAGTACAGCTTCTGAAACGAGTGCGGGAGTATTTAATACGACCAATGGTGATGCGCTTCTCTGTCAATGTTTGTGTGGTGTTCGTTGCATTCTTTGTGACAAGAAATGGTTTTTTAGCCTTAACAGTGTGTCCTTGAGAGTGTCACTCTGTAATGGAGAATTTTTTGTAACTTGTAATCAGGCACACACACACACACACACACACACACACAGTTTGCCGAAGATTTGGAATCCCACCGCCGCAGAGTTTGAATGAGATTTTGTTACATATATTTCCGTACATGAATCCGGTGTCTGATTTGTTTTCAAACTGCCATTCCCCGTCCTAGGACTGGTTCTAGTCTGTTTAGAATCCCTCAGAATTTTAGGAACTCTGGATCTGTTGCTATTCACCAGTCGTAAATAAAGACGATTTCTGCTCAGCGTGGGTTAAATAAAATAGTTTGAGTATTTAAGAGAATTCATGAATCCTTTACCATTAAAATCTAATTTGGGACACCAAATGATAGAATTATGCATCGTAATTAAACTTTATCAATGTTATTTTGAGATAAATTTTTATGAGTTAAATACTAACTAGAATATTTTGTATTTTATTTCGCAATAGCTATTTTCGTTCCTTTATCAGGCCTACTATGGTTCTAATCCCTGATTTGTTCTCGCTGTCTATTTTAAAATAATGTTCTAAACTCAATCTACGTTTTAAAACGAACTCACGAGAGAGGCCTTGCAAATATCGATTGACTGTTACAGTATTGCATAATTGAAAGCAGCGATTGTGACCAAGTTTAAGAACATGTATTTTAATACCCATCAGTTAGTTCATTTTGTTTATATGCTCTTCGAATCGCTGGTAAAGCAGGATTCAAAGTACCTGGTATCCCATGTATGATTCGGATATATTGAAGGGTTGAATAGCTTCAAATAAGAATTCGTTTCTAAATAGGTACTATAAAGTATAAATGGCCACCCGTGTCTCCTGTCAGACTTCATATTGCTTTATGGACGTGTTCCTGAATGAATTTGGGCACAAGTTTCCTTAAGCCACGCACTGTAATTGGAATTCCCCTTTGTAGTAGTCATACATTTTCCATTGGGAGACGCTCAATTCCAATTCTTAGTGTTTATTCCCTTACTTTTTTTATTAGCATGTGCTTCAGCTTGTTATTACATTGTTTCCATTTCGAATTTGTATTGATTCTAGAACTAGCTTCATTATAGGTGCTTTGATCGTTCAAAATAGATCATCCCGGAAGTAAATTTCCGAATGTGTACTCGTGTTTGTCTACTACTACTGAAAATTAAAAAATATACTTTTAAGATATCATTTGAATGTAATGGTTAGTAATAATGTGAAACATTAAATTACTCCATTCCACTACAGGGGCGCACCTACGGAGGGGCTATGGGGGCTTAACCCCCTCCCAGATCGTATAAAAAGTAAAAATATCCTTATTCAATTCAGTGATTGCTTTAAATATCGTGTATAAAGGTGTTTTGATATTTTCTGGCAGTCAACTAATATTTATTCATTGCTCTAGCCCATTTACATAAGTGTTCCATTTCTCATTTGCTGGGGTTGGATAAAATGAAAATTTTGATATTTCATTGAAACATTGACACCTTTTCCCTTCAATAAAGATTCTATTCGTCTTGGAAAAGTCACTTTAAACTGGTCTGTAGGTAACACACCGAAAAACTAGTCTCTGTAACACAATCTGAAACTAGGTCTCACACTCTGGAAACTAGTCTCTAGGTAGCATTCTCTACAACTAGTCTGTATTTGAAAGAAATATGTTACTTTAAAATCAGCCTCTAAATTTAAAAATCAGCTTAAAAATGTAGTCCCCCGAGATCCTGTGTGCGCCCCTGCTTCCCAATATGTAGCCACTTGGAACAATCGCAAATGGCCAAGAAAGGTGTTACATGCTTTTAACGTCGCTGGAAAAGTTGCTTAATGTGTGTCCTTGTAAACATTCAACACAAATACTTTGATACCCAGTAATTTGCGTGTGGAAAATTATAACACTTTGAAGGCAACTTCCAGATTGTATGAAAGATTCAATTGAAATCCAGAAAAAACCTAGCAATGGATACTAATTCTAGACAGCATATTATAATTATTGATGCAAGAAAAAGAAAGTTCGTCTATTCAAACTGCTTACCTTATGAATTGGGGAAAGTCATAATCTGATCAACCAAAGAGCTTTCAAATGCTGAAACTACAATACGCTTTGAAAAATTCCCTGCCATTGAAAGGTGTATTAAAGGGGTCACAGAAGCAGCAGTTTTGAAGTTTCTGGAAAGATGGTCCTAGATGGCTACATCCGAGTAAAGTTAGAAGTGCCAAGATTTCCATACTTTTATTAACAGCATCTTAATATCTTACTAGTTACTGTTATTCAACACAAGTAATCTGAAATACCGTCATTTGACGAGTTTGGTGGTCCTAACATTTGATTGTCCAACCCCACTAGATGTTTGTCAGCAATTTTATGAAACACTTATCCTTGTAATCGGAATGTGATGTATAGTAATTTCTATGCCTTAAGCTCTGCTAGCTTTATTTTTGAAACAATTTGTTATAAAATTGCAAAAAATAACTATTTAACCTTAAAATACTTAATAGGTTTTTCAATTCAGTACTCTACTATTGTGCAGTATAGCCAGCGCCATCAATCCAAGTCGGTAACAAATGACCTGCGTACAAAGCCTTCGAACTCGAATCTGCACGGTACGCTTAGTAGTTTTTGATTTCGAATTAAATGTAACAGTTTATTTGAAATGTGTGATTGAAAACACTTCCGTGTTGCAATCGAAGACAAGAAATTCTGAATTCCATTGTTACATGGTAGATAGACCTTGTTGATGGCAGTGAACTGCGTTAAAAGATGCCCTTGGGAAACTGAGACAACAAAAGGTTTTCTTATTCAAGGTCTCACCTGAGATGCGATGGAGGGTTCAAAAGTCACTATCAATCTTAACTTAACTCATCTTTCATTCGAAGAATTAGAAAAAAATCGCCCACCCCTATGCTAATAGGGCAAGAATTTCCAATTTGAAGCACTATAATGCTCGTCTAAGTGAAATTTTTCCGCCTGCAAATGAATCCAATTCCTATATTATTCCATCCCAATAATATATACTTTTAATCAGAAAGATTGAGCGGAAAATTGTTTCCTTTTTGAAAATGCTCTTTCATAGAGGGTTTTCTCCAAAGAAATGAAATCAACGAATGAATGCCAACTGATTGGAAGTCGAACCAAGGAGAAAATTGTAGCAAAGCTTTAATTCTCCTGGATTACATTTAAGAACCTAAGAAGTTCGATTAAGTTCCGGAGTTAATTAAGGATGCGCTTACTTTGGAAAGTTAAATTACCTCGGGATTTTTAAATTTGAAATCTATTACTTCACTTGATTTTCCTTCAGTGCATTTTTAAATTGAATGTCGAATATTTCAATGTATAATTGCGATTGTATTGATCACGATTATAAATTTGTGACTCCTATGTATTTCAATCTTTGATTTTTTTTTTAAATTCAAACATGAACTTGTATTTAAAGAATATTATATTAATATTTTGTCTGCTACAAGATATATCAGAATTTTTTTTTATTTAATGTATGCCATACCTTTTATAATTAATTCGTCTAGTTTTACTCTGGTATTAATTTATAGTTTTGAAGCATCTGGGAGATTTTTACTTCGAGTAACATCGCTAAGAGGCGTTCGATTAAAAGAATCGATTTAATTTGAAAGACAATTTAGGTGAGTTTTCGAGACTTAGTCAAAAAGCAGTGAAGATTTGCTGAGCTTTGAGACTTACTGGACCCACCTGGTAGATCTTTTATTTACAAAAAGGTATTTTTGTCTTTCGTCCTTGAACTAGAGGGAATATTCCAAGCCTCGTTTGATCAAACGGGACGTTAAAAACAAGACTGAAATGATAATATCTCGTATTTGACCAAGGAGGCATTGGGGATATCATGTTTCCTTTCTGCCTCCGAGCTCTAGTTATTCATTGTATGTGTGCATCCTTCTTCGTTTTGAAAGTTGAATACAAGGGGGAAAATCCATTCTAAGAAGAGTATAAAATTTCCTTGAATCCTTTTTTAGTCAGTTACTTTTTATCTTTTTTCATTCATTCTATTTAAATTATTCATCACGTGAATAATTTTTTTTCCAGTCTTTTACTCTAGTATTTATACTAGTCATTTTACTCTTTTAACTTGATCGTGAAAATATGAACGTTATTTATAATAATTATAAAGGAAGATTAAAGTTGAATTTTGTGCTTTGCGCGATGCAGATTTTAGAGTAATTGTAGTATTTTCCAAAATCTGCGAGCCCTCGTATGTTCCAATTGTTCCTCACGTCCCTGCAGTCGCAATCCGACCCAACCTGCCATGGGAATAGCCACTCTAAAGAAATTTGCATATCTTTATGTTTCTATTGATAGCATTTCCGAAACTAAAAATAGTACCATCCATTTTTTGATTCCCCACATCATAAATATGATTTTGTGTGCAAATGTGACCGTTATATGTGAGAAAATGTACCGGGTAACATGTCGAATTATAAAATGCGTATGGAATGTGTATATTTAGCTTAATCCAGGTTCTTTCCTGATTAAGTCTTAATTTCCAATAAAAGAGGGGACTTTGCGTCATAAAACCCTAACATCAAATCCATTAAAAGAGGGCCGCGGTAGCCCAGTTGGACGTGCAACAGGAGGGTTGCGAGTTCAAAACTAGGTCCAGCCAAAGACTGTCGTACACGCGGGGGCTGGTGCACGTTAAATCCGTCGTGGTCTCAAATGTACTCACGTTGGCATGGTGTGGAAGTTTGGAGAATGGGGTGTCAGCTCACTTGTTGCCTCGTCATCTGACTGGTTCAATCTACGTGATGTTGTCCTCGGATCTTTCTCTTCGGGATTGATCCCGGACCATCTCCAATAGCCCGTTGTATTACTCCAGTGTTACGCTAATTAACTACCTACCATTAAAAGAAATACTTCCTTCACTGAAACCGTAAAGGACATTTGAAAAAGTGTTTGGATAACATTTTAAAATTAAGGGACATCGTAAAGAATAGAAAAGGTCGAAATAATTTGATTTCGAAATGCGATGCAATATAATAATTTTAATAGGAAATCTGGTTCTTGATTAAAGTGCACTCAAAGTGCTGATGCTATTTAATTGTCATACAATTGATAACTTTTAATATGCGATTTTAACCAAAGATTGAGTTGACATTTCTCTGTAGAGCTAAAAAAAATGTTATCAAAATCATTTTCATTGCTCACAATTCTAGGATATTAACGTCTAATTTCCTGATGAATAAATTTTAAAGTTTATGTATTTAGAATAAAAGCTCAACTCTAAAATACATCCATCGTATACTGTTTAGTAATTAGCATTTCACTCAGTCCAAATACATCGAAAACGGAAATGTATCTTAAGCTTTGCTCACTAAGAGTTTCTCGAGATGCAGAGAACTTAGTGGACTTCACCAGTCTACATTCTGGTCTAGAAAACTCATCTTGAAGTGTTTGACTTGGTGTGTTCCACTTGTAAGACGACCATACATTCATATGGAAATCATGGTTCACCTGTATGGAAATGGTTGAGGTGCTCCCTTTTGGAGTACGTGGCTTCTTTGTTGCTTCGGCTGATGATTTGGCCTTGTCTAATCCACGAGGCATTGGTGACTTTCATATATGAGAATTTTCATCACCCAATTATTTTAATAACCCAGACAAAATATATGCCTTTTTACTAAACCAATATGTTCTAATTATTAAGTAATTAATAATTAATTAAAAAATACGAATGGGAATCGTGCCAAACGAGTGCAATTGACTAGCGATGTCTCGAACCTAGTTGGTAAGTTTAGTTTAGTCTTTTCTGGTTTAGGCTTTTATTTTATGGCTAAATATAGCCTTTGAGTCATTAAAAATCCTTTATTTAAATTTGCATCACTTTAACTTGTATTGAAACCGTTCTGAAATGAAATTTTAAATTTCTTTGGAAAATCATTTTTTCTGTACGAATATTATGTTCCAAATCATCAAAATTCCAGCAATTTTTCAAAGGTCAAATCTATATATAAAGCAGAACTGGCATCTGTCTGTCTTCTCTATACACACCGTTTGACCAACTAACACCAAACTTATTCTTTCGAACCCTGCGGGTAACGTAGGATACATATTAACTCCGTTCTATTCGTCTTCGGTCTGCAGAGGGGGCTAAAGGCAATTCGAAATCCCCATGAGAATAATATTGAGTATTTTTAAGGTCACTCTCAGACCAATTCACACCCAATTTGGTACACTCATTCTTTAGAATTCTGCAAGAAACATAGGCTATATATTAACACTGTTCGATCTGTCCTGGGTCTACAGAGGGGGCTAAAACAATTCGAAATCTCCATAGGATTTTTTTTGCGATCACTGTCAGACCTATTCACTCCAAATTGGGTACATTCGTTCTTAAGAATCCTGCGGGAAACAGGCTATATGTTAACCGCCGTTCTAGTTGTCCTAGGTATGGAGAGGGGGTTAAACAAATTCGAAATCTAAATAGATAGGTATTTTAATTAACGTTTAATTAATTTAATTAATTAATTATTTTAATTAATTAATTTTAAGCAACACAACGGGCTATTGGTGACTGAAATCCAAATAGGAATAACGTTTAGTATCCTTAATGGTCATAGCTTGACCAATTCACAACAAATATTATACTCATTCTTTCGAACCCTGCGGGTAACGTAAGATACATACTAACCCCCGCTCTATTCGTCTTCGGTCTGCAGAGGGTGCTAAAAGCAATTCGAAATCCCCATAGGAATAACATTGAGTTGTATTACTATGAATTACAAACAATTCAACCCGAGCAACGCCGGATCATTCAGCTAGTGTTCTATAAAATATCAATACTCACGCGAGCGAAACAATATGCTAAAAGACCAAAGGATTGATCAAATCACCGAAGCGAGTTAAAATTAACCAAAAGAAAAATGCAGAAGTCGAAAATCTTTAGAGCTTGTGCTGCAAGGCTGAATAAGACTGTTTTGTAACTTGATTCATGCCGCTACGAATCCAAAAAATACAAATAGCAAAAGAATAAAATATTGCATAAAATTTATTTGTAAAAGTAAAAATTATTTCGATATTTGCATTACATTGTTATCTAAATTCTTTAAAATACCAATGTAAGTATTTTTTAAACTATCGTTCAATATTTCATCGAGTCATCATTTTTCGTTGGAATAACTTTTCTTTCTCAAATTGTTAAAAAGTGCTCTTTTTCAAAGGTCTGTCAAAGGCCCACCCACGAAATGCCGCACGAGTACTTAAAGCTAAAATTGAACCGTCCCCAGTCGATACATTAGCCGAGTACTCGAAGTGAGCATCGCAACAGTTTTGTCAGTTGGGAGAGCAACGGATTAGGGTTCCAACCAAAGACCGTCGTGGCCTCAAATGTCCTCACGTTGGCGTGATATGGAAGTTTGGAGATTGGGGTGCCAGCTTAGGTGTGACCTAGTCACCTGACCGTGGTTCAAAATGACTGCGCTGTCCTCGGATCCCGGACTTTCGCCAATAGCCCTTTGTGTTGCTCCCAGTGCGACGCTAATTAACTCAACACTTTCTTTGAGGGTGAACACATCTATTACTAAATACAACGTCCAAAATGTATGCGAATACATATATATATTTATTTATATTTATATATATATACATTTATATATATATATATATATATATATATATTTATATTTAGGCGAGTTTTTTAAAGTTTTAAAAATGATGTTAGCACATGAAATATGCTGAACACGTCAATATATCAATTGTGAATGACGTGTATCCCTTAGTAATGTTTGTAGTGAATTCCAGCTTTAGTCCTAGAAATGTCCATCCAATCTGGGCAAAATAGATTTGACCGGAATTGCCTCTGGCGACCCGTTTTTTTTATTCTATGCTGCAGATCCAAGGAGTAATGCACAAGAGCGATCCCTAAAGGGCATATTAAGTGGTAAAGTATTAATTTACTTGAAAAATAATAATGTATAATGTACATAAAAATTGATTTAAGTTTATTCTCGCTGAACACCTCTTGGATCTAAAATGGATTCGTCTCGGGCGGCAAAGAATGTTGAGGACCTTCGATAATAGTCAAGCCAAGACCTGTAATTATCAACACTTCAAAAGCAATACGATTGGCGATGAAGTGTGACATTGAATCGATAAGAACCATCGCAATACTGTTTTTTCATATTTAGGATGAAAAGTTTTACCTCTGAAACAGTTACTTTACATAATCACCGCATAATATAAAACCTTTCTCTCGTTATCATCAATCCATTGCAAGCGAAACCTAGCTCCGAATGATGAATAAACTAGTCTGAGGTATAGCCGAGATAGATGATGTAAGAGAAAAGGACATAATGGAATGGGTGACCCTACCTATTTCGCCCATTCCACCACAAGACGAGCAAACTTATCTACATGAGAGATTGATATTTGAGAAAATGCAGCAAATCGAAAAATGTTACATTTTACAAGTACTAAAAACACTATATTATAGTTATAAAACTTCGACCTTAATAGGTAGGAAATATTAGAATTTTTGAAACTTTCAATTCAAAATGTTCACAAAAAAAGTAGCATTTTAAATATGTATCCCACTTCTCTACAAAATTAGGTTTTTAAGGCTTTTTTCGTTAGCCCAGTATTTGAGTGCTTCTGAAGTCCTTGATGGCGCTTATTTAGTAACGGTGAAAATGACAACATTGTAAAACGAACGATTTCATAGATAGACGATTGAAATAAAACAATAAATAATTTTATTTATTTTGTCCCATCATAATATCAACAGTCAGATTATAACAATACAAAATCAGTTAAAGAGTGTAACTGACTGCAAAAGCTACTACTGCAAAACAATCTTTCGTTTTTCATTTTGAGATACATATACACCTGTGTCCAAATCTTTAACTATACCTAATTCTGAAAATAAAATAAAGTTCCAATCGTTCGTGGTTCATAGTGCTTCTTAAGCAGCTATTAATAATCGAGAACGACCTTTTCCATCTAGCACTGCTAGATGGAAACTTCAAAGACATCTTGAGGAGTATATTTTCTTACGTCTGCATCTTTTAAGAGTCCTGTAAACCAATGCTTCCCAACCGATGTGCCGCGAAAGGACTGGAAGTGTGCCGTGAAAACCGCAAAATCCTGATTGCGGGGCGACGGTACTGGAAGGCTATCCATCCGAGAAAAAGCTATAAACATTATTTTACCATTTGCTACAACATACATGTGTGAACAAAGTTTCTATTCTATGCTCACTATCAAGAATTTAAAGAGATCATCATTGAAAAGTCTTGATCATGAATTGCGTGTAGCTCTTTCGACCATAGACACAGGTATAAAAAATTTGTGTTCACAGAAACAAGCCCAAATATCACACTGAAATAAGAAAGTAATATATGTATTAACTGGCAAACGAATATTGTAGATATTTATATTAATACTTAAAATGTTTATTTTGTCATTATATTTATTATTAGCATATTTATACATAGCCAGTAATTCTTTTGCTTATAATTAATTTTACTTTTGTATTTTCACACCATAATTTTATAAAATAAGTGTTCTAAAAATTTAATCAGTTTCACTGAGTCAAATCTGACAATTCAGTTCATAGATGCTGTTGTGTTAATAATATGTTCGGATCGTATAGTGGATAACAATTTACTTTACAATGAATTGCCTACATAGGAACAATAAAGTACATGAACACGGTTCTCTTAAATTTAAATAAAAACATTTATTACATAAAAATTTAAGGGTAAATAAAATGCAGATTAACAATTAAAGAAAAATCAATTTTTACAAACAATGATACAACACAATACAAAAGTTCATGAGAAAGGAGATGGGGACCAATGGCACAACCCGTGGAACAGACAGACTCACCCCTCGACAAAGAGATCTTGAAAAAATGGTGTGGGGTTTCGTCATGCCGGGTGTTATACATCGGATTTCTGCCTCACATCTTGTAGCAAGCACTATCCATGGGAGAGCGTGGTTACCGAGATGATTCTCTCTCAAGTGAACCAAGAGATCGCCGGGAAATTCTTGTCAATCCGCTCTTCACCTCCCGATCGCCTTCTCCGCAGAAAAAAAGTGCAGGGATTGTTGGCGTGCACGACTATTTATCGTACTCCGATTTCTGATGAACCGCCAAATATATCAACCCTGATAAAAGTTAAAACCCGTAAAATGTAAGCCCACTTGCTCCAAGTGGTCATTCATCAAAATGCCCCTCTCACCTCACTAGAGGACAATGGTACCGCCATTGGGTCAGACATCAAAGACTTCTTAGTTGGGGGCGCAGCCCCTCCGCTTCTAACTGTCAAATACGCCGGAACTAATGAGCGCTTTCCCCTCAACGGGGACTCACATTCTTTCTATGCACTCCCTCTCACGGCTAACCCGTGAGAAAGACTACCAAGCGCTCACAAGTTGACGCAAAGGCACACAACATAATATATACACTAAAAAAATTACAAACAATAAACAATTAATACCTAAAAATTAACCCACCAATACGATATAAAAACTCAAATATCAGTCACTGAGGATATGGATTAGGCATTTTCATTCCATTTGTTTCGTTTATTTCGTGCTTATGACTGCATAAGAAGACTTATCTGAAACGTATGTCTAGCTGGAATGCTTATGTATTATAATGCAAAAATATTTGAAAGAAATATCTTATTAATTAAATCCCTAAAATGAAATGGGGGAAGAAATTAATCATGTCAATAGAAAAATGTTCTTCCATAGTGCGCCGTGAAACTATTAATGCTTGTGAGGTGTGCCGTGACATGAAAGAGGTTGGAAAGCACTGCTTTGAACGGACCCCCGAGCTTTCCATCTCGTTTCTCAATACAGATATTTGTGCTTTCAACATTGCATTTTCTATCCCATATTAAGTGTCAATTAAAAACTTGGAATCTCATTTAAACGAAGTGGACTCGAAAAGCATTCTCAGTAAATCTTGCTGCACAATGTCAAAAACAGGAAATTGTATCGAATTTCAGCTGAGATTCGTTTGATTTTTGCACTTACTCCTTTACCCATTTGATATGACACCTCGTAATAATCTAGCTTTTTTGAAATCATCCATTTTTGTTTCGGAACCTTCGATATCGAGTTCCGTCTTTTGCATCTTCCCATTTTTGATTCCCCAAGCTATTTGATTTCTTTTTTAATCCAGTTTAATTATTCCACTGGCTGTTTTAGTGCATTACGCAATGCAAGATTTCTGCAAAGTTTTGCTCAGGACAATAAAATCAAGTGCCTTTAGGAGTTCCGTCGAATTATTTATCACTTAGTACAGTCCAATCGTCATGCAGTTTTGTTTGAAGAGACCAGCCCTATAAGATCAATTTATTTCATGCGTCTTCATAGCTAAGAATGCGGCATGAGTGTTAGGATATGAGAAATGATCGCAGTGCTGAAAAAATGAGACTTCTATTCGTTGTCCTTACAAGCTGCTACAAGAACCAGGTCAACCTTATGTGCAAAGCAATGCAACATACATTTCAGAAGTGTTATTTTCTCGAATAATTTTTACAACATGCGTTTCACATTCATTTTGTACAACCTGTGTTTCACATTCATTTTGTACACCAGGACTCATAAAGTTGTACGTTCATACTTGTCTAAATTTTTCGTCATATATATATAGTGCCAAGCCCTGCTTTGCCAGATACAGCAGAATACCCAACATTTTTGTTTTAAATATTTACGATTTTCATTCATAAATTTCCTGTGAGACGCATCTATCGATTTCCTAAAATTAACCCATTTCGACGTAGAAAGAAGGAGTGCTTCACGATGGGCATATTTTTCAATTTTTCGCCCCGATTGTTCGTTCCTTTTACTGCGTATAGTAAATATTAATACTTAAAGGAAATTCCTTCCATAAAGGTAGCATCTTTTTTCACACTGTATTCAAGCTTTTAAAATACGGAGCTGGAAAATTACGTTGAGTGCCCGAAAAGCCTAATACTTTAGTACCACTGGGCGTGATGCAAATCACCTACGAACTAGATGGTTACTGCTTAGGAAAGCCTTCACATGCTGAAGTTTGTGAATTAGGTATTTGAGTCATGACTAAAGAAAAAACGCATGTATCTAGAACACTTCTGATTGATTTTTTAAAACGTAGATTAAAACAAGTACAATAAAAAAATAGCGTACGACCATGCGCACAGTGAAACTAAGACAATTGTGCCAAGAATAACACCCGGGATAGGAGAAGGGAGTCGAAAGTGGCCAATCAACGCCGACAGATCATTTGCTGCTCATGATGATTCGAAAGGCTTCTAGAAGGGGAATGTGATTGCTCCAATAGTTCTGAGCGGGAAAATAGAACGTGACGTACTGTCTGGACATTTCGGCACGGCTGGTCGGTTTTCGCCTTGGATTCGGCAAGATCTTAAGTTCCAGGAAATCCCCAAACAGAACAGGTACCGGCGATGTTTTTTGTTGTATATGTTACTGACAAAGTTTGCAAAGCAGGCATTGTATAGAATGCCTAGGCAATATATAGAATGCCTAGGCAATATGTAGAATGCCTAGGCAATATGTAGAATGCCTAGGCAATATGTAGAATGCCTAAGCAATATGTAGAATGCCTAAGCAATATATAGAATGCCTAAGCAATATATAGAATGCCTAAGCAATATGTAGAATGCCTGGCGTTTTGGGCAAAATATGAAACGATTAATATTTCCCACCTTTCCTTGGCATTCTATGCAATGCCAAAAGACAAACCGGCAAAGTATAAAATACTCCCGCTAATGACGTTTCTAATGTCACGTGGCAAGGCACGTGACTTTAATGAAGGCCTTTTCATGACTCTTTTCAAGTTTTACTTTTTATGAGAAAGAAAATTAAGTGCAATTTAAAATAAAATTATTTCCTTCCTTGTTCGCCAATGCCCCGTTGTGTTGCTCCAGTGCGACGTTAATTAAAAATACCTACCATACCTACCTTGTTGCAACAAGTAGGTTTATGTTTTATTTTCTCTTGTTTTCCTCAATAAGAAAGTCCTATACATTATTTCATATTTCTTTCTTTTTCATATACGTCTTTTCAATAAAAGCCTTTTAATGACTCTTTTCATACTTTGCCTAAATAGCATTTGTAATTCTATATAATGCCTAGGTATTACATACAATGCCTAGTGAAAGTATGTATAACATTAAAATAATTCAGATGTTTCATACTTTGCCCCAAAACGCCAGGCATTCTATACAATGTGTGCTTTTCATACATTGCCGGTAACATATATACTATAACACTAGTATACAGCCTTACAGTAGCAAAAGTGAATTTCCGTTATTTTACAGATCCACATCCGACGTGATTATAGAGAAGACCTATTTGATCTGTAGAGGCGACAATACGCGTAAGGGAGTCTGCGAATTTCATATTGGATCAAGCGTTTTCTAAAATTGAACAGAATCGTATTGAGAATAGCATGGCTTAATGTGGGAGAAGTTTTTTCGCACCAATCTTCTCATTGTCATGAGAATTTCTGTATTCTTTTTGAATTGAGATGTTTGGGGAAAAAACAGGGTGTATTTTGTTTAGGAGAAATGAGTTATTGAGTTCGCCTTCAATAATGCAAAACTTATTCTTCAATATTCTAAAACAAAATCTCTTGGCAATTCCAACAGTTGTATTCATTTGATACGTATAAGTTCACAAATGGTTCACGAAGGTGTTGCTTTAATACAATTACTTTGTTTTAATATTTATATTGCTTTACAGTTTTAAATTATAAATTCCTAAAACAGTTTGAATACCATCCCACAATTATTTGATTCTATTAAAAGCATTTTTTTGTATGGAATAAAATTATGTACAGTCGGTCAAAAAATATTCGAAAGGTTATTCACGGCAAACGAACCAAAAATGTCACTAGATTTGGAATATATCTACTATAAATAAATGTGAATTTTATTTGCACAAGGGCCTGCATTAATATTTACTTAAATATTATTTCCAAATATATACATATATAAAACAAAAGCTACTTTTAATGTTATTGGGCCATTCCACGGAAAAATCAACTTACCTCTTGATTTTTCAAATTTTAATGTTATCAGTTTTGGAACTTTTTGAAACAAAAACAACAAAAGTTGGTGAAATTTATAAAATTGCGTCTGACAACACTTAATGTAACCTGAAGCATGGCTCTTATAGTCAAATGGCCACATGTTCTGTTGTAATGATATGAGAGCATCGATTTTAACGTCTATTCACACAGGTTTGGGTTATATGGTTGTGAAAATTGTTTTAAACCGTATAGTAATAACTACTTTGTAAATATGTATAATTCCATTAACTTCCATAAAAAAATTCTTTTTTAAAGACTTGATTTGAAAAGATATTAAATGTTCCTTCCGTCACAAACATGAATTTTTCCATTTTACTGCTTAAATATATAAATTTCCGAGAAGTCAAAATTGTTCCTCTTTTCAAATACAAAGTTATGTTGATAACAGCAATAAATTTTTACAGATGAAAACTGATTATTAATTTTCCAAACAATGTCCCGTTCCGTATAGGCAAATCTTAGATCTGTACTTTGCTTTTTATTTTTGTTTCAAAACAAAACAAAAAACAATTAACTGGAGGAAAATATCAGTAGAAAGCTTTGGAAAGAAAGTCAGCTTTGATCAAAGAAAGATATACAGCAATTCATAGTGCAAATTCTGTCTGTTTACAGTGATGAGAATTTGAAATATCATTGATAAGAAAAGTGACAATACTCTGCTAGTTTAGTTTGATTCAGCCTGTCTATCAAAATGGATATTCTGAAGAACCTTGCTACTTCCAAACTGTCAACAATATTTCCCCCAAGACTTGATTTCAGACAGTAAAATGTTTTACTAATCATTGGTGGAAATATATCCTTATTCCAATAATGATTTCTTGTTTATTTTGCTTTGTCGTTGATCGTAAGGGTTTTTGATTAAAAGTATTCTAATGCAATATTGGAAATTTTACTCTACCTCTTCCTATACTCCTACACATGGGTGTGTCCAGTTCCGTCACACACTTGAATATATTAACTAAATCCAGATACTATGTCATAAGTTGAACAAATGCTTTTATTAGTATTTTGTGTTCTATACAGAAAAACTAGGTTTTTCATTCAATTCAATTTCATGGATTAAGCTTTCTTTATTCTTTTCGAAATTTTGTGTGTCGCATTCAGTAATTGCTTGAAATCTACCGAAAATGAATGTTTTTTTATTTGAATGCATTTAAAAAGCATCCAATATGTGAAATAAAATTCGTTGAAATGTGTTAAATAATAGGAACACCTTGTGCATTTCTTCTGTCGCATGGAATGGCCCTATTAAGATTTCCGTATCATAATTAGCCTATCTGACCATAATTGCCGGAAGTATAGCAGAGTAACCATCCGCGCGGGTCCGTCTCGACATGTAGAAATGTAAAATAAAGGTCACGCGTGCTTGTAAAAATGGTTTAGCATATTTACTAATCTGCTCTCAATGTAAGTTCTTTGACGTCTTATTTCATTAATACAAATGCTCATTTGGTGAACAATATTTACAAACATGTCTGAATCGATGTCTTAAATTCACTAAAACTATAAAAAATGCTAAACAATAAAAAAGCGAAATAACTTGGACAATAAACGTTCTGTAATATTTTGTACAATAAATTGGAACTTTACAAATGAACAAGCTTTCTTTTTAGTACTTTTTATATTAGCATCGAATCCAACTGCACACAAGGTGACATCTTATTTATTGGCATACCACTCAAGCTGATGCCTACAGTTCATCACGAGATAATTCCGACAATTTGAAAGCAACGATTTTCGATTGGGTCTCCATTTCTAGACAACTACTGTGCATCTTGATCTTTCACTATTCTAGCATGACATTCCCCGTATCAGATATGCTTTATTTACGAAGCTGAAATAGATTTTTGATAGCATTTTGGCCAATTTAGAAATAAATTTATGTAGAATACGCAAAACTCTTACTTGCAGTAAAAGTGTGATGGAAGTGACGTTATTAACAGTTAGAGATGTTTATTTACAATGGATAGGGGAACTATTTACATCCGAAACCATTCGCTACATCGGGTGTTCATCAGGCATGGTCGTACCTCTTCTCGAATCAATCTCCGAAAACATCTTCGGTCACGGGGAGGGGGTCTGTCTGGACATCGTGGTGCTTGTTCATTTCCTGGATAGCACACAGGAAGTGGCAATGAAACGAGAAAATTATGTTAAAACTAAAAAAATCTCAAAGAAAAAAAACAGTATACATATCGAAAACCAGGAGATTGATAATAGAATTTGCGTCTACACGTATATATAATATAAAAATTTCGATTAAAGTAGTAATAACACTAACTGCAAGATTAAAATATAAATTCTATGAAAAATAAGCTCACAGTAACTTAAGTTCATTTTCAAAAGTGATATCGAGTTCAATGTAACACGAGGATGTGAAAAATGAATGAAAATTGAAACTTATCTTACGCATTTCACCAGTTGAAGACAAATAAAATAATAACTAAAGTTAAGCTTTTAAATTGAATACTTAATTTAAGCTTTATTTTAAAGACGTTTACCGCACATGATAACTAGAACGGGCAGTTGTCGGTATTCGTTATTCTCAGAAATAAAATTACCCACTATACCCTTTAGTTATAAACTCACATTTTTACAAGTTTTGTGTGAAAGCAGGGTAAATTTCTTCAATAAATCGAATACGATTAAATTTTCTCATCCTATTTTTAATGGCCATAAATATAAATCAGTGGATTAAGACAAAATATTCCAATCAAGTTATATCATTTCTATAAAAACGAGATGAATACTTCCTTTTGGGTTCGTAATGAATATATTCGTCAAATGTGTATCGCGAAAATATTAAAGTTACATTTGAAAAGTTATTTATTTAAAGAAAATCACATTTCAGGTATCGATCTGGTGTAAAATTTTCCGCATATTTCAAATCCTTTGAAATTTTCACTCTATCTTTAACGATCGCGAAGATAGAAACTTGGACTAGGGGAATAAAAAAGCCATAACGCGCTTCCAAACGCGTGTCATGTGAACGGTGCAGTAGAAACGTATGCTTCTCCAAACGCCTTCTAATCTCGAGAACGACCGGAGATTGTTGAAGCGCCGAAGCAATCTAGCGCTTGGATTCTCGCGATTTCTGCATGTAAACACTCCAGTAGAACTCTATATACTTTGGCTACCCGCGTTTTGTTTAGACGTAAAACGCGCGTTGGAAAACGCCTCATGTGAACGGGGCCTTAGAGTACACGGCTAATGTCTGAAGCCTCGGTCAGTTCGTTAAGTCTGACAATTTGATCTTTTTGCACTTTTGTACAGACGCGAAAAAAAACGAACCAACCCCCCTTATTTCGGGAACTGTTTTTTTTTACTTTCGCATGCCCCCTAAAATCACAGTAGTAACGAAAATTTAAGCGCAGCGCAGACTATTCATAGGGCAAATTTGAAGATATCATTCAGTAGGGAATAATGTCCTATGAATTCAAATACAAAAATAATGGGCCGTCTTCATATCAAATTTTGCACAAACAACAAAATTTCCGATGGCATCACCATGATTTGATGCCTTAATCAGATCCTACATTGTCAAATTAGTCTAAATATAAAATTTCATGAATGAACTATTATATCCAGAGATATTCAATGTTAAAGCCGTTGTTCATTTCAGGGATCATCTCTACATTGAAAGTCGTTATCCGTAGATCGAGATTATTTGTAGTTCATCGGGAATTGTTCAATTGTTGCTTGACTAATAGATTACAAAGAACCTTAACCCTCCTGGAAGTTGTCTCTTAGGAGGTATCTCGTCATTAGCAAAATTGACTAGATTTTGATGGATGAGAAATTTAGAAGCAATGATAATCAATATTTACTGTTTAATTTTACCGTCAACTTCAATTTTTAACAGTTAATGATAATTGTTTTTCTTATTCCCTTACTGTTATTTAGTATCTATTAAATAAGCTTTTCATAATAACAGTTAATAATAATTGTTACCGCAAGTTAGCAATACCGTTAAGACTTATCGTACAAACATTTTGTCCATCTCCACTATTAGATTGATCCTTGTTCAGCTGTACCACACATGACAGTAGAAGGCAGTGTCCGTTAGATTGCATAAATGATATTTACAAATATTTTTCAAAAATTTACGTTCCTCAGGTGTGTCATAATTTTTTTCACTTTCGCATGCCCCCTAAAATCACAGTAGTAACGAAAATTTAAGCGCATCGCAAAGATTATCCAGAGGAAAGAGCTGAAATTTTGTATGGTATTAAAAGTCTGAATCAATTTCTGTCAAAATATATCAAGGTTCCTATTCATATTTTTTTCGAATATTAATTTAATAATTAATATTGCAAACTAAAATTATTTGAAAACTAAAACATTGTATATTTTGTTTGGGTATCTTTAATAGGACCTGCTGTAAAATATCAGCGCTATAGGAATATTATTTAGGAATCTATCCATAAAAGGTCTGGGAACTGATTAACATTAGGAGCTCCAAACTTTCTGTATTGATGAATGACATGAAACTTGGTATCTGAAGTTAAATTATGATATTGATTTGAAATTTTGCGTCAAAATAGGGGTTGCGAAAGTTATTCCCTGTCAAATGCCATCTTTGAATTTTTTCTACTGTTAAAATTGTTTGAACGAAGAGGGGTGGTTCATTTTTCCCCGCGACTGTACATTCATGTGGTTTGACGACTTCGCAGTTGGCCATTTTAGAGAACACTTGAATTTGCGAAGTAGCTAGATGTACGATCTTTGGAAGAAAGGAAGAGAAAGTTTTCCAAACATTCCAAATTCTAATTTAGGACTGTCCCCAATGCAAGTCAAACTGATGCAGTTTTTAATAAAGGACTATCTCAAAATCTACTAAAAGGAATAACTAAAATTTAGCACACGTAAGTTTGAGATATCACTTGGACCATTGTACACAAAATATACACACTTCACTTGACATTTTTTCAATTGTGAAATAATAATTAGAAAGTAATGCTCTGAAAGAACTGCATACATTTTGTTTGTGATATTTAATAATTTAATATAACAGGAAAATTTAATCCACTGATTTTTTTGGAAGGAAAATTGAAACTCATTTAACATCGGGAGCTCTAAATTTTAACACCTTATAACTCATTATGAGTTTGAGTAAAAATTATATTTTTCATAGGCCATCAACAAGAATCAAATAAAATCTAAAAACAAATGAAACAATGAACCTCTAAACGAACAGTGCTAAGAGCCATGGAAAACAAAAAGAGGGAAATAATAAATTGACTACCAGAAGAATCTTGGGAGAAACCTAACTATAGAGAATTAAGGAAATGAAGTGAGATTTATCAAGTGGAGTAAAGCGAGATTCACTTTAAAAAGGAAAACGTTTTAGAGTTTTCCTCAACTTAGCCTTAGAAACAAACGCTACTTACCCCAGAAAACTCAAACCTTTTTAAGATATGAAACAATACTAAACAGCAACGTAATATGAAATAATCGGAAAAGCATGAAATAAATGAAGTAGTAATGAGAGAAGTTGTAAACGAGGCCGACCGCTTTCCATGCAACGACGCCTTGTCAAAATGTGTTGGAAAACAGTTGCCAATCAAGAAAGACATAAAGAAAAAAAATTTTGAAGGAAAGGCGAACAGGAAAGAAAACAAGTAAGGCTAAAATATAGAACCAGAGAAAATTGGCACACGAGATGAATGAATTTTAACAGGTAAAAAGAGGAGAGAAAATAATTATTTTTGTAAGAGATACAAAAGAAATATGAAAAACTAAATATAATGAATTATGACACCCTCTGGTGATACAAGAAAACAAAAAGAAATTAAATTTGGTGTTGAAACTTTGGAAAAGAGGTAGTGAAAATAGAAATAAGTTATGGAAAAACTTTTTCAGAAAACTTGTTTGGAAAATCATTATTCTGGAGGGTGGTGGTTTTCAGTTTTTTGAGTTATTTATTATAAGTGGTCTCTGCAAGTATGATTAATTATGTAGATTTGATTATAGATAATATTTTATAAATACTCAGATATTCGAACCCCAGGGAATTTGTTGATATTAAATAGAAAATCATTTATTTTATAATAGATATCATTAATTTAGTACTTTGATCAATATGAATGTCAAGAAAGTTAGTGGAGAAAAGAAAATGTTTTTGGGGTTAATTCTGTAGAATAAATTTGTTTGAATCGATGAAACCTAGCGAATTAAAAATAACCATGTCGTCAACATAACGATAAGAGTTTACAAATTTAGATGTGTAATCTTTCATAAAAATGGAGGAAACGATTAACTAAAATACTTCAAAAAGGTGCCTTATATCTCCTGTATTTGTTGGAATCAATGTTAATCATTAAAGATAAAGTTATTTAGGACACAAAGATTAATAACCTATTCCAGTATTGTTTAGATAAGGAATTAAATTAAGTACAGTAAAATAATTAAGGAGAATACTGGTGAACAGATCTCTAAAATCAAAAGAAATCTATTTGGGATACATTGTTATTAAAAATAAAATTAAGAATTGAAGTGTTATTAATAATGCAATTACTTTCTTTAAGCAAAATAGCGTTTAGAACAATTTAGCATTTTGAAAAAGATTTTTCCTCGTTTAAACGTAGATTTGGTTGGCACTACAAGTAATATACCTGAATGCCATGTTCTTTTTACGAAATTTAGAGGTAATATATGGTGGAAGAGTTATGTTTTAGCTGTAAAGTTTTGTGGAAGGCAATAATTTTTTCATCTATGATAGTATAACCTGTTTTTGTAAGGAATAGTCAAGTTAGAGTCAATCAGGTTTAAATAATTTTTTTTGCAGAAGAAACCAAAGTTGCAGTTACCTTTATTAATAGGGGTCATAATGAATAATGACTGCAAAGTTTTAGTTGAGTTTTTAATTTCAGTTATATTTATTCAGTTATATTGATTTTAAAAGTAGTAGAAGAAATGCATTTAAAAAAATCATATATTCACTATTTCCACTCTGAAAAGATTACACTGTCATATAACTATCTTCGGCTGTTTTGGGTGGTCAATCACAGCTGTACCGTATGGTAGCTAATTGCTCCAAAGCCTTGCCCATTCCGAACTCATTGGCTGCATCGTCTTCCAATTTTCCTACAATTCTTTCACAGATAAAATCATCGAGTATATTCTTAGTAATATTGTGTCGCTCGCCATAATAACGAATGACTAACATAGTTAAGTGAAAAAACTCAGACACCCGCTTCAACTTTTATCACATTTTAGCAACCTTGAGCTGTCACGTGACTCCAAATATTTAATTATAGTCAACCAATCGGTTGTTTTTGTTTCTTACATCTGTTGCTACCAGCAGTGATTTTTCACCACGAAAGATCAACTTCCGCAAAATAGCGTATTACATCTGGCCCTCAATTCATGGACATCATTGTAAGTTCAACCAAATAATTTAATACGTTGACCAAAACCAGTCAATACGATCTAGAAAATGGAAGCCTTTGTGAAAGTTGACATTTGATCCTTCCTTTTGTTTCTCTTTACAACTCGTAATTTCTACTGCTTGTTGCAGCATTGTTTTTCCTTCAATGAATCCCCCGCTTAGAGATCCAAAAACCAACCATAGAGGGACATCTTTCAATGCGAGACATTTTTGTTTTGCATGCAGCTTTGTGTGCGAATGATTTTTATGAAAGCTAACTTGGATGTATTGTGAAATTCAACTGAGGGACATTCTTCAGGCACGAAATCCAACAAATTGCATTCGGTAAAACCCATCATTCATCAGTAACCAGTGTCTCCAATGCGGAGGACTGATGTCAAACTGACCCACCTTCGAATTGGACACACACGATTCATCCATCGTCATCTTTTACTAGGAGAGAGCGCACCCAATTGCAACTCATGCTCTATTCCATTTTCTGTTTATCATATTTTAATTGTCCTGTTTTTAATCATCAACGTCTCAAATTTTTAAAGCACGATTTTGAATCTAGGATTTGATTGGGAAAAATCCCCATTCAAACCTTTTCGCATTTTTACGTTGTTTTTTAAATCTCATCTAATTTTTTTCCAAATTCAAAATGATTCTTAAATCTATTTTTATCAAATTCTTTTATAATTCAATCTTTTAAATTTCCCGCTTTCAAAATTTTATGCATATGTAAATTAAATTCATTAGTTATGCTGCAAACGATGATGGTCTTGTTTTATCATCTGATTTGTTTGACTATTTTTATTCTCATCTACACTTTTTGTCATGTTTTAAATCTACCTTTTATCATTGCTTTGGGTTATAAATTTTTAAATATTTCCTACTTTAATGGTGTTATATTCCATCTTGTGTTTGGCACAGCTTGTTCGCTTTTGGGCCATAAAAACCCAAACAAATGATTGCAATTCATTGTAGCATCTATTTCTGAGTGAAAATCTTTCCTTTGCATGTACCTTCGGACGAGGGTCTTGAAAGGCGTGCACCTGAATGGAAACAAGTGTCAAAGAAAGGTTATAATTACTCTTAATTTCTACTTCAGTCATTGACCTTCTTCGTGACAACCGTGAGGAATCGTCTAATTAGCTTTCTTTTATGAGTCGATTGTTATTTCAGAATTGCGGTGAGAATCCAATTATTTTTCGCACCTTTGACAGCTGTTATTTATTTTCCCACAAGGATCCTTTCATTTCTTTTCTTTGATGCACAGAATTGGTACGTTTTTAATTGCATCTCTATAGTTTCAACTTTCTCAAAATTAAGAAAATATTTCAAAATAAAGGGAAATAAAATCGTTCGTGTGCGTTTGAATGCTTAAATTGACAACTACCCTAAAGTAGTTTGAGACTATTAAATTTGAAATGTGAATAACGAACAAAATTGCAGTTGCATACCATGGAACTACGCATAACTAAACGTTAGTGAATTGCTCTCAATTAAACGAAGGTTAAAATACCCACAGTTGTTATGAGAGATGTGTATAGCAGTTTCAATGTGAAAAGAAAATAAACTTTTCAACCTTATTTCGATTGCATACGTATTAAGTCCATAAACTTCCGGGGGGCCGTCATGGCTCAGTGCGTTCGCACACTACGCTAGCAACCTGCGACTTCTAGGCGGTGCAGGTTCGCTTCCTCCCTGGGTGTACTTTTGTCAGAAAAAGTTTCCTTATGTTTATGTCTATTACTTAATGCTGTCTGTCTTGCGTTTGGCCCAGCATGGTCAAATATGTCTCCCTGAAACCCAACCAACAGATTCTGGCCCAAAGGTATTAAAGAGGTAATAGAATCAAACACTGATTTCTATTTTTCAATAGAAACACCCTACGTTTCAATATATCTTTCAGAATGGCTAATTAACACTTTTGTGTCACTAAAAGTAATCTGAATTTGTGTCCTTAAAATGATTTGCAGAAACATGTAGACTTTTCAATTAAATGATTCAATAATTGATTCGATTCCCGTTTTGTCTGCAACAAAACGTTGGACGTGTTCGAGCATTCCATTTCATCATTATTACAAATAGTACATATTAGTCAACGAAAGGTTAAAAACGTTTACTTCGTTGAATAACACTGGAAAATGCATGGAAATAGAAGTTAGAGCGATGCATTTTGAATTAATAAATTATTAGATTTTTATGATATTAAGGGGTTAAGAGTTACACAATCAGTCTCATGTAAAAATAGAACCTACAAAATGCTTTGTTTCAATATTCCTTACGGGATTGAAAGTGATTTCGGTGTATGTATCTTTAATAGATTCGCAACACATTTATCTTAATTCAAAAGTTGATTATTTTGATTCTGCCAATTTTAAGTTAAATATTAAAATGAGGAAATTGGTAACTCCGAGACTGTATTGTAATTGAAAATAAAAGCAATGAATTGACTATCTATGATTAAATGAATACGAAAAAAAATTCGCCATAGAATGTATCTAATATGTGTAATTATATTTTCAATATTTATATTAGTAAACGTTTGTTAAACGCAAATACTTCAAATTCAACTAACTTTTTATAAATCGCTTATAAACAAGATATTTTAAAAATTGTTTCAAAAGCTACTTATTAATTCCATATATAATGTAGAATTTAGAATCCATGTAAATGTGTGAGTCGATTTCTAGTTTTCTTACGGATTTGTAGTTGAAACAATTCTTAGCAAACAAAAAATAATTTCACAGTAGTTGCAAACTGTTATGTCAAAATATAAATAATTGGTGCGTAGAATCTTTTTCAAATGTTCATGAGAATACACTGCTGTAAAAGCAACCAAAATTTCAAATCATTTAATAGTTAAGCTTAAATGAAAGTAAAATTTAATATTAAATTCAATAAAAATAACATAAACACACAAGTGTAAATGTAATCTAATGTCAATAATCCTTTGCACAAGATGTGAAACATAAGTAGAGTGAAAGAAGACTATTGAAGGAGCTTCAAAACAATGTCACCAATATGTCGATTAGGAGTCACGTGACTGCTCTGAAAAATGGACTTGGTCGGCCGATTTGGCATTTTATCGCCTCGTTTGGTGATATACTAAATTATGAACCGGTAGATGCGAACTATAGAGTGGCGACAAAAATGGTGAAAACAGCTAAGTCTACTATGAAGCTATCTTCTATCTACTTCTCAATATGACCAGTAAAATTGAGAAGGAATAGATGGTCGATTTCCCCTTATCGTAAACCAATGAGATGAAGTGGCAGACCAGTCATAGTTCCCTGCCGTTCTCCCGTCATAACCAGACAAGAGTTCTATTAAAATAGGCGCCCACCTCTGGCTCTGGATTGACCTTCGGGTCCTAATATGTCGATACGGGTTTCTGCTCCCACTTGTCGAGACCGCCAGCGCTTTATTCCTGGGGCCGTCCCCTTTAATATAATGGCAAAAGTCGGGGCAGAGGGGGCTCAACTAGTAGACCAGTCATAGTGTGACGATTAAATACTGGCCTATCATTACTCTGCATTGTTTATCCAAGACGATGGGCATCGAGTGAAATCGCTCTTAACTGAGTGAATACAATTTTTCCCATTACGGTATCAATTCACAAGTATACTGCCATTGGAAAAATAGTGTTTCATTCGATGAAAATGGATGAGTTGAGTATGTAAAAGGATCGAAAGAACTGCTAATCCTTTCACGGTTCTCTGAAAGTACAGTCGCGGAAAAAAACCCGAACCACCCCCTTTATTTCGAGCACCATTCACAGTAGAGCAAATTCAAAGATATTCAATAAGGAATAGCGTCCTCTACAAATTCAAATGCAAAAAATTACACAAAGGACCACCTTCATATAAAATTTTGCACAAACAACAAAATTTCCAATGGAAACGCCCTGTTTTGATGCCTTAATCGGATTCCTCATCGTTAAATTAGTCTAACTATGAAATTTCATGACTTTACTATCTTTATATCCGGAGATATTCAATGTTAAAGCTGCTGTCAATTTCAAGATAATCTCCACACTGAAAATCGCTATTCGTAGATCGAGATTAACTGTAGTTATAGCTACCCGAATTTCAAATTGGAACACTATTTCAAACGTATTTGTCAGCGAGTGCAAACGATTCCCTCCTTGGAGTACTCCTTCTGACAAATATCTAAACCCTTTTGCTTCCCACAATAAATCTGATACCACCCAAACTGTTTTTCAACAATTTTTTTCCATGTACCGCTGTCAATATTCATATTCTAATTTTTGCGGATGGGTCGAAGGAGTGGGGTATGCTGGCTGTGGTATTTCTTTTGATACTGTTATATCCAGTTACAGCCTTGATACTTCCTGCTCAGTATATACTGCTAAAGCTGTCGGTCGCCATTTATTGTGCGCTTCAGCGGATATCTTCCCATTCCCACCGTAAATTCTGTATATATAGCGACAGTATGAGTGTCTTGGGACAGTTGGAGTGTTGCGATTAGAAATATCAACCTGTTTGTGTCAGATAAATTTGACATTTTACATACACTCGGGAAAAGGAGTTTTGATAATTTTTTTGTTGGGTACCAAGTCATGTGGGCATCAAAGGTAATGAGCTTGCTGACAGTGCTGCTAAAGCAGCTTCTGTTCCATTATCGCAAGCCATTCCCTTTTCTGATATCAAGGTGTCCACAAAGGAGTGTATTAACTCTTTGTGGCAAGAGTCATGGAATCTGCGAATCAGCAATAAATTACGTTCCATCAAACCATTTATTCATTTATGGCCATCTGCCCCAATGCGAGGACTGATGTCAAACTGACTCACCTTCTCATTGGGCACACACGATTCACTTATCGTCGTCTTTTTGTTGGGCGAGAGTCCACCTTTTTGACATGCATGCTCATCAAATTTTACTGTCAAACATATTTTAATTGACTGCCCTAATATTAATCATCATCGTTTGAAATTTTAAAAAAATCTATTTTAAATTTGAAAGATCTTATTGGGGAAAACCTTCATCCAGATATTTTCCCTTTTTTAAGTACCATTAGATTTTTAAATTTCATATAGTGCTTTTATCCATCACGATATTTATATCATCCATTATTCCGATGCTTTTTTATATTGTATGTCATGTTGATCAGCATGTTTTTAATCATAGAATCACATCATACTGTTTCAGTCAATAATTTCTATTTTATTTCTTTCCACGAATATACTTTATTTTCTTATTTTTTATATTATCCATAACCTGATTTAAAAAAAATCATGAAATAAATTTTGTGTTATATAAATTTCTTGCGCAAGACTTACATCTAGCTTTTATTACAATGTTTTTATATTTACATTGATATTATTTCTTTTTATCTTGCGTTTGGCGCAGCTTGTCCGCTTTTGGACCTTGCGCCATAAAACCCTAATTACCTACCTTAATACAATCGAACTGATATTACGATCATCCAAAAAGTGAATAGAGCCCTTCAATTGATAATTGATTAGTAGATTTCATCTATACGACACATAACTGATAAAAGGCAATGTATTTTAAATTACATAAATGAAATTTCCAACCATTTGTTAAGAGTTTAGACATTCGTCGGGTGTTTTAGACGTTTTATAAACCTTTGATTACCGCCTAAAATCGCCAAAATGAGGAAAATTTAATGTAACGCAAAAACTAACGATTGGAATGAGCTGAAATTTTGAATGGTCATATTAGAAGTCCTTCTGAATCGATTCTCATCAAAACATAGTAAGGTTCCAATTCATAATTTTTTCAAACATTAATTTAATAATTATTATTGCATACTAAAAACTATTTTAAAATAAAATATTATGTGGATTTTGTTTGGGTTGCTTAACAGTAACATGGTATAAAATATCAGCGCTATAGAAATATTATTTAGGAAGATATCCATAAGTCTGAGAAACTGATTTAACATTAGGAACTCCTGTACTCATAACTTCGAAAAGGTAAGACCTGACATGAAATTTGGTATCTGAAGTTAAATTTTGATATAGATTTGAAATTGTGCGTCAAAATAGGGGTTCTCCATTGGAATTATGAAATTGGTTCTCAATTTAATATGAAGATGACCCCTTATGCAAATTTTATGCATTTGAATTTATAGAAGACGTTAGTTGCTGTTGAAGGCCATCTTTGACTTTTGTCTATTGTTAAAATTGCTCAATTGAAGAGGGGTGGTTCGTTTTTTCCCGCGACTGTATATACGTATGTAAATATTCTAAAATATCGAACCACCCCAGATTATTCTCGTATTGTTCAGAGTAGAGTAAATTGAAACGTACTATTTGATACTAGTATCAGATTTGTACTATCTAGAAATTTGTATGCAAAAAGTTTGCATTTAGAGCCTTCGAATGAAATGAATTGCTCACAAACTTTATATTTTCCAATGGCAAAACACAATTTTGACACCCAATCAAATATAAACTCAAGTATCTAATTCTAAGTGTTCTGGGTTATGAGTATACAACATCTAAGATCCAACTAGTTTCCCAAACTTTTGTTGTATTTTCAAGGTGAAAGATTAATTATGAAATTATGTTTCGAACAAATGAAGAGATGCTCCCTTCATATATGTTGATGATTTTCCTCCCTGGGTGTATTTCTCTTTGTAAGTAAAACAAGTTTTGCGTGTGTCTATTACTTGATATTGTATGACTTGTGTCTGGCGTGGCATGGCCAAATATGGCCCTTGTGCCATAAAACCCCAACAAACCAAATCAACCAACCATATATGTTGATAAAAATCAATTCAGGACTTGTTTATGATTACCAATTCCCTTACTTTTTCATCATAATAAAATTCAATATACACTACTTTGAATCCTTTTATACAGACTTGAAGGGAAGAGCTGAAATTAAGTCCATTTCCATCAAAATATATGATGATTGCTACTCATAATATGCTGATACAAAAAATGTACAAATAAACACATTATGTAGACTTTGGGTTCATCAATAAAAATAGCACGATAGGAAGATTATTTTAGATCTTGGAAACTAATTTAACATATGGGAGCTCCAAATTTTCCATACGGCTCTAATCCAAAAACGGTTGGACCAAATGACCTAAAAAATGGAATTCGAGATTGAACTTTGTTAGGGATTTGAAATTTATCAACAAAAATCAGGTGTTGGAAAATATGAAATTTTTGTGCAGTTTTATATGAAGACGACCCTTTTTGCAACTTTTATGCGTATAGATTTTGTAGAAGTCGTTATTCTCTATCGAATGGTACCTTTGAATTTACGCTATTGGTATAGAGACTAAAAAAAAGATTATCTTTCCCCTTACCTGTATATGTTGACAAAAACGTTGGATGCACCTATGACTGTGTTTACTATTCATGATTTGAGTATTATTTCGTTTTGAATGCTTTTCTCTTTGAACTCTGGATCATTTCCCTAATAGTCTCATTTGTTCCTCTTCGCTCTCTAATTTTCATTTGAAAGAGGATTTTGATTTAATAAAAATGCTGATTCTGGCTATATTACATTTCTGAAAGGACTCAAACAATTTCTAGTATTTTATCAAAGTATTCAAAGATCTGTCTGGGTTCAGTAAAACGCTTCTAATCTATTCTATACCAATTGTTTCTCGAAATTTGTTTGCAACATGTGACTTACTACTCCCTGTTCCCTTAAAAATTCTAAATGAAAGTAATTTTTCACATCCAGTAATAGTTTAACAGGGGCTGATGTGATTCAGTGGGTTTGACCACTGTGCGAGCAGCCTGCGATCTGTAGGTAGCGCAATTCCTGTAATTACCTTGGATATCTTTCTCTCTTCTGTGGCAATCAAAACACCCCTTGCCCATTTTGTTGACGGTAAAACCATTGCTTGGCCGGCCAACCATTCGACTGGTATCAAAGAAACCCTGGTGTGCAACTTCTGAATGCACCAACTGAGCATAGTGCTCTTCAATTTCTTTGCTTACGTAATGCAAGTTTTAACTGAACTCTATATATTTGTTACACTTCATGAATCCATATGAAACTTAACTCAAAAGTCGGCCACCTAGTTGCCATTAAGTACCATCAGCAGTTGTACGGATGGGATGGGAACATTTTTCAAGTCCAAAGTCATGTTCTCAGGCTTCAAAGCGGCATGCGAGCCATGCTGGAGCCTCAGATCTGGATGGTAAACTGCTATAACACAAAACACGGTTATCTTCGAAACAGAACAGATGGCGAAAGTCAAGGATAGACGTGTTGAAGCGGATAGTGGCACAAGATAGCAGTAACCCAGATAACCTCAAGGAGGTTATCTGGGTTACAGATCAATATCCAAGACTACCAACGAAAACTATCCAACGAGAATTGTATGCCATTCATGGCAGGGGGCTATTCTAAAACGTTCTGTGGTCTGCATAGGATGATCAAAGCATTCTTCGCGATCATCTCCATTCCATGCCCCACAATGGAGAACGACCTGTGTTCCAAGATGACATTCACACTGTTTTGTGTGTCCTAGCATGTTTGATGATGTCTCGTCTGGCCTCCTCCGTCTCTTGATCTTAACATAATTGAACCTTTGGGGTATTTTGGAGGCGCATTATCGCCTCCAGCCACACTTACTTGGATCTTTCCCTTAGGGATTGATCCCAGACCGTCTCCAATGACCCGTTGTGTTGCTCCAGTGTGAAGTTAATGAACTACCTACCCCTACCCACTCACACTTACTGAACTAGACACGCTCGAGGAATGGATGGGCATTTTTCTTGAACATTGTGCATGCCCTGTCGTTGGATACAAGTTGTAATTCAGGCTAAGGGTGGACTTACTCATTTCACAGGTGCTATTTATTCCTGTATATTTCTAATGAATTGATAACACTATTGGTTACGAATAATCTGGAATGCTCCAATCTAGAAAACGTGGTCGAATGAGTTCTGGGTCAAGGACGTTCTTCTCCTTAGTTACTGTTAGTGCAGCTTGAGGAATCTTACACAAACTCTGCCTGTTCCAAACCCTGTCTGCCCATTTTTGTGTTTGAAAATTTTTTCTAGAAAAATGTTTTTAAAAGGTCAAATCTGAAATAAAATCAAGAAATCTGAACTATTTTTTTCCGGATCTCTTGGGATGGCACTTCCAGGGGTACGTGTAGCACAGGTTAAATAGGCCTTGTCGAGTATAAAACGATGAAGCACAGGGAGTACACTCAATTCCGTTGTTATTCCCGAAAAGGAACTTAAGAGGAAGTTCGTTTATGGACTCTGTCTGGACTAAAAGAAACGTTCTTAGAATCTCTTCCTTCAAACTAAATCAATCTTTTTGACGTAAGAAAATTTTCCATCCATACACATAAAATAACTACGTATAGGTTCTTGTTTCCTTTGGGTTATTTTTTTACACTTCCTCAAAGCTAAGTCATTTTTAAAATATATGCAAACATTGAGAAGTTTGTAGAAACCTCTTATTTGATTGTAACCTACTTAGTCTGAATTTTTTGTTCCAGGACCATTGCTTATTTCGAAGTTTTACTGTTCATGTGCTGTATTTCCGAATTCACTTTTTTCGAACTTGTGTCTTGGTAGGTAAACCGCTAAAATAAAAGAAACGTTTCTATAAAAAAGCACTAAGTGTCAAATAAATCCAGACTTGGAAAGTAAATTCAATTCAACATACCTTTCGGGCCTTAAGGTGCAAGTATACACTAGAGGATTTTTTTAAATTTTGACTTTAAAAATCAGTTTACGATAGGTCATTTGTTTGTGCTTAATACAAGTATAATTTTAGTGTAAAAAATCAGATTAAGATACTAATAATTAATTATCTAATTTAGATATAATTAGCTAATTAGCATGGTTTTTTAACAGTGATATCTCAAATTCTAATTTGTTCAGAAAGACAATTTTTGTTGGAAATTATTCCTAGTATTCTTGATGTTTTGACTCTCAATCAAAATGCTAGAAAGAATAAGTTTTTTACAATTTTTTTCACCAAGGAAGTCTAAAAAATCAAGATTTTTTCAGGATTATTTAAAAATCAACTAACATTTCATTTCTTAACTAATAATTTTGAGAGTCAAAACATCCACTGTATAATGATACAAAAATAATTACAATAGATCGATTCATTGTTGAGTTATCACTGAACGAAGCATCCTATTGCAAAAAAGGGCCACGGTGGCCCGGTTGGAAGAGTAACGGACTGGCAACCGAAGGGTTGCGAGTTCGAATCCAGCCAAACACCGTCGTGTACAAAGGGGGCTGGTGCACGTTAAATCTGTCGTGGCCTCAAATGTCCTCACGTTGGCGTGGTGTGGAAGTTTGGAGAGTGGGGTGCCAGCTCAGGTGTTGCCTCGTCATCTGACCGTGGTTCAAAATTACGTGGTGTTGTCCTCGGACCTTTCCCTCTGGGATTGATCCCGGACCGTCGCCAATAGCCCGTTGTGTTGCTCCAGTGTGACGTTAATTGAAAATACCAAATACCTATTGCAAAAAACAGTTCTCAGAAATTGCGTTCAGTTTTGGAAACGTGTTGGTGCATGATGACAATACCTAAGGAAAAACCTTTGTAACTAGAAAACTATTTTGAATACTTACAAGATCTTGGTATCGTTTGAAAGCTAACAAGTTGGAAAATATTTTGAAACATTAAAACAAATATCGATACTCTGGTCTATTTTCGTGATTTCTAGTGAATACATACATCTGAAACAGACCGGAAAGCAATCTGCCATTTTCGACAAAAGGATATCAAAGATTGAAAAACTCTAAAATTGGGAAACCGAATACTATTTACGAAGTTCGTGAAAATGCATTGCAGTTTAGATCTTAGTTCGTTAAGACGCTGTAATTTCTCGAGATAAGCATCACTTTGGCTGAGATCATATGGTTACAAATGATTGAACATTCTATTTTTCTGAAGAACTATTGATAATACCCGGTCAGTCCGTGAAGAAGTCTACAAGGAATAGAAGGACAACTTCGAGAAATGATTAGCTGTGTACAAAGTAAGCTATAAAGTCCCTTTTTCAAAGCATCCATTTCCCAAAGAAAAGATATTTATCCATTTCGAGAAAATAATATTCATTTCTTGGTATGGAATAGATTATTATATATATCGAAGGACTTATTTTTCAAAGCGCTTATATTCTTTTTCTGCGGTTCAGTGGAGATCACACGAAAGGGCTGTATATATACTTAATAGAATGAACCAAGTAAGTCCTTAATTACTTGATCGGGTTTTCACCAATTCATTTTACCTAATGATCTCTTTTCGCAATATACTTTTGATGAGGAGATTCGATCCAATGATGTACCATTCCTAAGTTTAGAAGTTCCTAAGTTTGGAAGCACATTCTTAAAATACTCGATCTCCAATATTTTAAAAATACTTTCTGTTCTTAGATATCATGCCCGGGGAACAAAAAGATAATTTATTACAATTGTTAATCCCATTTGTATAACACGCAAAAAGTTAAATGATGATAATATTTCATGACATGGCTAGGCAGACAGGTTTCCGAAAAGGAAGCCCGTTTGGAAAAGTAAAGGCAAGCGGAGGGTTCGAATCCAAACAAAGACAAAGGGGGCACGTTAAATTTGTCGCTGCCTCAAATGTCCTCACGTTGGCGTGGTGTGGAAGTTTGGAGAGTGGGGTGCCAGCTCAGGTGTGACCTAGTCATCTGACTTGGTTCAAAATTACGTGGTGTTACCCTCGGATCTTTACCTTCGAGTTTGATTCTGGACCGTCGCCAATAACACGTTGTGTTGCTCCAGTGCGACGTTAATTAAAATAGCTACCTACTGAAAAGAACATCGTAAAATTGAGAGTATGCAAAATTCTGGTGAATCCCGAGGTCTTTCATTGCAAATGATCTGTAAAAACTGAGATTTTAAATTCGATGTATTTAAATTTCCGATGAAGTTTTTTTTTTAATATTGCGCTTCGGGAAACATTTATGGTGTTACAATGATGCTGAATTTGATTCATATGACCCCTAAATCGAATTAACTGTCGATAAACGAGACGTAATCGTGTCTTTTCCAAAGACTGGTATGTCACTTTGTAAAATAGCTGCTTTTGAAAAGATTTCGGTGAGTTCTGTGTATACGACACTAATCGTTTTGGTGAAACTGGGCAGAATAGAGATCGTTTACGATCCGGTAGACCTCGAGTAATTTCAAAAGCTGAAGAGAAACATTTGGTAATCACATGCAAACGGTAACCGATTTACATCTCAATTCGTTACCAGGCACACCAGTATCATTAGCACACTAAAGAGAAGATTGCAAGAACATGATCTGAGGTCGCAAAAAAGCCACTTGTAAGCACTATATATAAAAAAACAACTGTGGGAATCTCAAAATTGGAAGACTGAAAAACTATATTCCAACTTTTTGACACTAGGACACAGGTGAACAGATGCAACCACCGTCAAGCCTCGGGATGGTTCTGTAATAGTTTTTCACAAGTGTTAATTTGTTCAAAATGAGTGCAATATCGAACATTTTCCAAAGCAATATATTCTATTCGGTATTAACTGGAGCAACTCAACGGGCTACTGGCGACGGTCCGGGATCAAACCCAAAGATCCGAGGACACCACGTAATTTTGAATCAAGGTCACTCCACTCTCAAAACTTCCACACCACACCAACGTGAGGACATTTGAGGTCACGACATGTTTAACGTGCACCCTTTGTACACGACGGTCTCTACTTGAAGGATGGGAACAAATGAAATATTAGAAAATTGCTTGTATAAATGCCTCGAGTATGCAAAGCTGTGTTAACAGTGCGAATCTTTGAAAAAAAACCAAAGATTTGGACTCAAAATAGAATTTCTTTCCTTATTTGAAATGTAATTTTGCGAAATTACCTGTAATTTGAATCAGTAAATATTTTGTTGATTACAATCACACATTTGTTGATTTTTTATTAGTTTTTGAGCAAACGTCGGGGTATTTCCAAACTTGGGAACTATAGTGTAATCTGGATTTAAATAAATTTCGCAAACAATCCGAATTCGCATTTGCGTATAAAATCGAGACAATTCCAAATCTGAAATGGGTATAAGTAGCCTTCGTGTAGCAAAAAAATTACAGTAAAGTAAGAAATCGTATCTGAAAGCGTCTAAAAATAAAGGATGTTCACTAAATGTAAGCTTACTGTAAAAAATGTAGTAAGTGATACAAACAAAAGTAAAAAGCTTTCGAATCACGGCTGATACTGTAAAAACAAAGATACTGTAAAAACAAAGTAAAATTTCAAAGGTAAACTCAAAATTTGCATATTTTGTTTGCACAAAATGCATACACAAAATTTACAAACACAAAATTTGGTTTATATAAAATTTCTCCACGGTTCTTAAATTATAAAAATATCAACGTTTTACACTCATCCAAAAGTTAAGCATAATTCATACAATGTGAAAAAAGCGGAGTAAATATGGCTACAATGGTTCAAAATCACTTGTGAGAATCGTGGGACGAAGGTAAAACGTTGTGCGTATGCAAAACAGTTCAGTCGTCGTCGAAATGCGCAAAGCACCGGCGCACGTCGGAACGAGTATAAAACGGTCTCGAGCGGCATGGCCAGTTTAGACAAATTTTGCAATTTCTGTGGTACAGAGCGTTGTTAATAATCAATAAGGACGAAATATATCAAAGATGCCAACTGGACATATTTATAAAGGGACGAATTATTGGAATGCTGGAATCCGGTCGATCCCAAACCGTCTCGATTCCTGAATGTGCCTCAGTGTGTGATCTCCAGACTGGCAGAGGTTTCAAACCACTGGAGATGTTACCCGACGACTAGTACCAGGTCGGCCAAGGGTAACAACCGCTCGGAAAAACAGATATTTGGCGATAACTGCGCGACGTCAGAGGAACCGTTCTACCAGACAACTGGGTTCAACCCTGATAGCCGTCACAGGAGTTAGTTTCGAGACAAACTGTTTACAGGAGACTCAGACACGTTGGTCTCTGCCAGACGACCAACAGTTTGCATTCCCTGACGTCTGGACAGAGACGCGCATGTTTACAGTGGAGTTTGAAACATCGGCTGTGGAGTCGACAACAGTGGAGCAATATCATGTGCAGTGACGAGTCCAGATTTAGTCTGCAAACTGATTCTCGTCGTACAACGATCTGGAGAGAACGTGGAACGCGTTTTCACCCGGGAACATCACGGAAAGACTTCGTTTTCCTTCAGGGGAGTCATGATCTGGGTAGGCATCATGCTGGACGGCCGTATAGACCTCCACATCTTTGACACTGGGTTTGTTACCGGTCAAAGATAGAGACGAAGTCCTTGAGACTACCGTTCGCCTATTTCGAGGTGCTGTCAGTCCTGGTTTCATATTCATGGATGATTACACGCCTCCTCACCGTGCAGCTCTGGTCGACGCCTTCCTTCAAAGTGAAGATATCCACCGCATGCAGTGGCCTGCCAACTCTCCTGATCTGAATTCTATAGAGCATGTGTGGGATATGCCCGGGAGACATACAGCCCTCTGCCACCCACCAAGCTCCGTTTCGGAATTGAAAACTGCTCTCCGTGACGGTTGGAACTCTGAGCGTACAACTCATCCATACCCTCATCGAAAGTATGGGAAATCGTTGTGCAGCATGCGTGGCTACCAAAGGTTCCCACTCACCGTATTAAACTTCAGCATCACATTGTGTTAATAATTCTGTTTCACTAAAGTTGACACTCGTAGTGTGAGCCTTTTTATTTCAACTCTTTGGATAATAAAAGTCATTATCTTTGTTTTGCATTGTTTTCTTCTATAACCCTATTACATACCGCGTTTCCTTCCACATTCCGATGTAGATTTTCTGAAATATTCACATAAACAGCAATTATGCTTAGCTTTGGAACGAGTGTATATGATTAAGTTATTTCGAGAATATAACTATTGGACTTGTAACAATGAAAGCCGTATTGTGTAGCGATTGCCGTATGTTATTGTAATAGATTATTTGGATTTTTACCTCGTAACATTTTGAACCCGCTTTTGTTTGATTCTTTTACTGAGTATTGACCAATTTTGGATTGGTGTTTTAGTTTAAAAGTGAATACTTATATATGGGGGTACTATAAACCTCATTATATATACTCCTGAGTGAATTTTCCAAATGAATTTTGTTTCTACTCTCGATTCCTCTGAAAGAGTTCAAGTGAAATATTTCATTTGGTTTTGTGGTATCAAAGAGTTAACTTAAAGTATGAAATTTCTGTGCAAAATACATATTCGTCTCCACCCATAAAATGTGTCCCAAACCATGAACTGCTTCATTGATTCACATCGATACTTCAATGTAGTATAAATGAAAGAAATCGATCCTATTTCATTTGAACCGAAAGTGTCTTGATTTCCTGAGAGGCTTCTAGGAATTCCAGGATTTGTTAAATTGAAAGTCTGTTTTGTGAAAGCAACGAATCCATTCTCCTCATCTTTATAAGTTTCCGAATGAGAATAATATATCAACTGCAGTAATTTTCTGTTGGTTTGCTAATTTTTCTCTTCACTGACGAAACGATTGTCAAAACTAATTATGTAACCCCTCTTTAGCAGTTTGTTTTAAAGAATAACACATTGGAAATAAAAAATTTTAATCCTTTTATTAAGCTGAATATACGTACCCTAAGTATTGTGTATGTCTATTGTATTGTTTTCAGAATAAATTATTTTCCTATTCTATTTTAACTAAACTAATAACAACTAAAACCAAAAGACTGCCCAAAATAGTAGCAAAAGTTCTCTCCGGGAACTGATACCATGGTACCTCCCCACGAGTTCTAATTTCCTTTTATCTCATTCTCAAAAATGATTTTTAAATTCACAACCGTTTGAGTCTTGAAACGAAATAAATCGAATCGATCTTTCTGCTTTTCTTAAGCATTCAAATTAGGAGGAAAACAGCCTCATTTCGATAACATGTATCTTCTTAGGTTTGCTGTATATCACAATGAAACTTTAAACAGTTTTTACGTATATTCTATACTACACAATACAGAAAAATTATATTAATATTTTAAAATTGAGTAATATTTATTTGAATTTATATAAACGCAATCTACAATTCCAAGGACAAATTACGCGCAACTTTCCGATTCAACCCCTACATTTTCTGCCAAAATAATGACTGAAATGAATATATAGTAGAGTACTTGTATTTTCAATTTAACCCCAAAAATGTACACAATTGATAGAATATTTCGCTTAATTAATTTTTAATACACTTTCTCATATTTTATTCACAAATTTTTTAATGAAGCTCTCACTAGTTTGCTCAATTTTGGTTTTATTTTAAAGCTCTAGTGATAATTCAACCTCATTCCGAATTTCATGTGTCTAAGTTTAATATTTTAAAAGTTGTAGTTGAACATTTCTCGTTCTGGAAAAATGCGATTAAAGTTAAGCTGAAAGAGTTAAAACTGAAATAGGCATATCCGAAAACTCAACTGTGAACGAACCCATTCTTTTTACCAGAATCGGAACATTTTAGACTAAATTCATCGAAATTGTAAAGTTAAAACTTCACAATTTTGAAGGTACCTTTTTTTGTCCCCTTGTATATATAAACAAACATCTTTTAGCTCCAGGAAAGAATCATTAAAATGACCAAAGATGCTTAATTTTCTCATGCATGCTAATGATTCTAACAATATCGATTTATAATTGCATAATGAATGTGAATGAGTTATCGTCACCAAATAATCACCCTTTAGCAACATGCAGTGCTCACTGGCTTAAAAAACCGATATCGAATTCAAGAGGGATTTGAAACGATGAATCAAGCAATTTTTTGTTTCTACTTTAAAACCCTTCTCTACCGAAGAC
Source organism: Meta bourneti (assembly GCA_933210815.1). NCBI lineage: Eukaryota > Metazoa > Arthropoda > Arachnida > Araneae > Tetragnathidae > Meta > Meta bourneti. Next base: position 8,273,389 of record OW119934.1, on the reverse strand, counting down.
AGCCAACAGTTCTCATGATTTCTGCTGGGCAACTCTTAGCTGGAATCCTTTCTCGGCATCATCTATGCATTTTGTTTTTGAATCTTAATATTTGAGCTGCGATGAGTACATTAATGTTCCATTACTGTCTACCCTGTTTTTTCGCAATGATTTGTAGTTGTGTTAGAACCCAAACAAACTGACTATTTCTCCACGTTGCGTCGTGGCTCTGTGGGTATGCCCACTGCGTTAGCAACCTTCGAGTTGTAGGCGGCGCAGGGTTCGATTCCTGTCAGGTGCATTCCTCCCTGGGTGTATTTCTCTCTTCTGTGTAACTTTAAACTCAATTTCTGAAGAACTGTGTTTTTGCAATACGATGCTCTGTTCAAACTGATAACTCAACAATGGATTTACTATTATAATTATTTTGTATCATAATCTATGTTACCGGCAAAGTATGTAAAGCAGGCATTGCATAAGAATACCTAGGCAATATACAGAATGCCTGGTGTTTTGGGGCAAAGTATGAAAGGATTAATATTTCCCACATTTCCTAGGCATTCTATGCAATGCCAAAAGACAAACCGGCAAAGTATAAAACACCCGCTAATGACGTTTCTAATGTCACGTGGCAAGGCACGTGACTTTCGACGCTCGCCTCAGACGGAGATTTGCATTTCAGTCTTTGTTCGGAATTGACGCTACTTTGAATTTGTTCTACTGACTAGCCCATACTATGCTGTATGAAAATGGAAGAGCAAGGTGTAGTGTCCTTGAAGGAATCA